>OZ038374.1:56567965-56657524 GCA_964036015.1 Leptarthrus brevirostris
GATGATGATGTTGATGTTGATGTTGATGTTGATGTTGATGTTGATGTTGATGTTGATGTTGATGATGTTGATGTTGATGTTGATGTTGATGTTGATGTTGATGTTGATGTTGATGTTGATGTTGATGTTGATGTTGATGTTGATGTTGATGTTGATGTTGATGTTGTTGATGTTGATGTTGATGTTGATGTTGATGTTGATGTTGATGTGTGATGTTGATGTTGATGTTGATGTTGATGTGATGTTGATGTTGATGTTGATGTTGATGTTGATGTTGATGTTGATGTTGATGTTGATGTTGATGTTGATGTTGATGTTGATGATGTTGATGTTGATGTTGATGTTGATGTTGATGTTGATGTTGATGTTGATGTTGATGTTGATGTTGATGTTGATGTTGATGTTGATGTTGATGTTGATTGATGTTGATGTTGATGATGTTGATGTTGATGTTGATGTTGATGTTGATGTTGATGTTGATGTTGATGTTGATGATGTTGATGTTGATGTTGATGTTGATGTTGATGTTGATGTTGATGTTGATGTTGATGTTGATGTTGATGTGATGTTGATGTTGATGTTGATGATGTTGATGTTGATGTTGATGTTGATGTTGATGTTGATGTTGATGTTGTTGATGTTGATGTTGATGTTGATGTGATGGTTGATGTTGATGTTGATGTTGATGTTGATGTTGATGTTGATGTTGATGTTGATGTTGATGTTGATGTTGATGTTGATGTTGATGTTGATGTTGATGTTGATGTTGATGTTGATGTTGATGTTGATGTTGATGTTGATGTTGATGTTGATGTTGATGTTGATGTTGATGTTGATGTTGATGTTGATGTTGATGTGATGTTGATGTTGATGTTGATGTTGATGTTGATGTTGATGTTGATGTTGATGTTGATGTTGATGTTGATGTTGATGTTGATGTTGATGTTGATGTTGATGTTGATGTTGATGTTGATGTTGATGTTGATGTTGATGTTGATGTTGATGTGATGTTGATGTTGATGTGATGTTGATGTTGATGTTGATGTTGATGTTGATGTTGATGTTGATGTTGATGTTGATGTTGATGTTGATGTTGATGTTGATGTTGATGTGATGTTGATGTTGATGTTGATGTTGATGTTGATGTTGATGTTGATGTTGATGTTGATGTTGATGTTGATGTTGATGTTGATGTTGATGTTGATGTTGATGTGATTGTTGATGTTGATGTTGATGTTGATGTTGATGTTGATGTTGATGTTGATGTTGATGTTGATGTTGATGTTGATGTTGATGTTGATGTTGATGTTGATGTTGATGTTGATGTTGATGTTGATGTTGATGTTGATGTTGATGTTGATGTTGATGTTGATGATGTTGATGTTGATGATGTTGATGTTGATGTTGATGTTGATGTTGATGTTGATGTTGATGATGTTGATGTTGATGTTGATGTTGATGTTGATGTTAATGTTGATGTTGATGTTGATGTTGATGTTGATGTTGATGTGTTGATGTTGATGTTGATGTTGATGTTGATGTTGATGTTGATGTTGATGTTGATGTTGATGTTGATGTTGATGTTGATGTTGATGTTGATGTTGATGTTGTGATGTTGATGTGATGTTGATGTTGATGTTGATGTTGATGTTGATGTTGATGTTGATGTTGATGTTGATGTTGATGTTGATGTTGATGTTGATGTTGATGTTGATGTGATGTTGATGTTGATGTGTTGATGTTGATGTTGGTTGATGTTGATGTTGATGTGATGTTGATGTTGATGTTGATGTTGATGTTGATGATGTTGATGTTGATGTTGATGTTGATGTTGATGTTGATGTTGATGTTGATGTTGATGTTGATGTTGATGTTGATGTTGATGTTGATGTTGATGTTGATGTTGATGTTGATGTTGATGTTGATGTTGATGTTGATGTTGATGTTGATGATGTTGATGTTGATGTTAATGTTGATGTTGATGTTGATGATGTTGATGTTGATGTTGATGTTGATGTTGATGTTGATGTTGATGTTGATGTTGATGTTGATGTTGATGTTGATGTTGATGTTGATGTTGATGTTGATGTTGATGTTGATGTTGATATTGATGTTGATGTTGATGTTGATGTTGATGTTGATGTTGATGTTGATGTTGATGTTGATGTTGATGTTGATGTTGATGTTGATGTTGATGTTGATGTTGATGTTGATGTTGATGTTGATGTTGATGTTGATGTTGATGTTGATGTTGATGTTGATGTTGATGTTGATGTTGATGTTGATGTTGATGTTGATGTTGATGTTGATGTTGATGTTGATGTTGATGTTGATGTTGATGTTGATGTTGATGTTGATGTTGATGTTGATGTTGATGTTGATGTTGATGTTGATGTTGATGTTGATGTTGATGTTGATGTTGATGTTGATGTTGATGTTGATGTTGATGTTGATGTTGATGTTGATGTTGATGTTGATGTTGATGTTGATGTTGATGTTGATGTTGATGTTGATGTTGATGTTGATGTTGATGTTGATGTTGATGTTGATGTTGATGTTGATGTTGATGTTGATGTTGATGTTGATGATGTTGATGTTGATGTTGATGTTGATGTTGATGTTGATGTTGATGTTGATGTTGATGTTGATGTTGATGTTGATGTTGATGATGTTGATGTTGATGTTGATGTTGATGTTGATGTTGATGTTGATGTTGATGTTGATGTTGATGTTGATGTTGATGTTGATGTTGATGTTGATGTTGATGTTGATGTTGATGTTGATGTTGATGTTGATGATGTTGATGTTGATGTTGATGTTGATGTTGATGTTGATGATGTTGATGTTGATGTTGATGTTGATGTTGATGTTGATGTTGATGTTGATGTTGATGTTGATGTTGATGTTGATGATGTTGATGTTGATGTTGATGTTGATGTTGATGTTGATGTTGATGTTGATGTTGATGTTGATGTTGATGTTGATGTTGATGTTGATGTTGATGTTGATGTTGATGTTGATGTTGATGTTGATGTTGATGTTGATGTTGATGTTGATGTTGATGTTGATGTTGATGTTGATGTTGATGTTGATGTTGATGTTGATGTTGATGTTGATGTTGATGTTGATGTTGATGTTGATGTTGATGTTGATGTTGATGTTGATGTTGATGTTGATGTTGATGTTGATGTTGATGTTGATGTTGATGTTGATGTTGATGTTGATGTTGATGTTGATGTTGATGTTGATGTTGATGTTGATGTTGATGTTGATGTTGATGTTGATGATGTTGATGTTGATGTTGATGTTGATGATGTTGATGTTGATGTTGATGATGTTGATGTTGATGTTGATGTTGATGTTGATGTTGATGTTGATGTTGATGTTGATGTTGATGTTGATGTTGATGTTGATGTTGATGTTGATGTTGATGTTGATGTTGATGTTGATGTTGATGTTGATGTTGATGTTGATGTTGATGTTGATGTTGATGTTGATGTTGATGTTGATGTTGATGTTGATGTTGATGTTGATGTTGATGTTGATGTTGATGTTGATGTTGATGTTGATGTTGATGTTGATGTTGATGTTGATGTTGATGTTGATGTTGATGTTGATGTTGATGTTGATGTTGATGTTGATGTTGATGTTGATGTTGATGTTGATGTTGATGTTGATGTTGATGTTGATGTTGATGTTGATGTTGATGTTGATGTTGATGTTGATGTTGATGTTGATGTTGATGTTGATGTTGATGTTGATGTTGATGTTGATGTTGATGTTGATGTTGATGTTGATGTTGATGTTGATGTTGATGATGTTGATGTTGATGTTGATGTTGATGTTGATGTTGATGTTGATGTTGATGTTGATGTTGATGTTGATGTTGATGTTGATGATGTTGATGTTGATGTTGATGTTGATGTTGATGTTGATGTTGATGATGTTGATGTTGATGTTGATGTTGATGTTGATGTTGATGTTGATGTTGATATTGATGTTGATGTTGATGTTGATGATGTTGATGTTGATGTTGATGTTGATGTTGATGATGTTTATGTTGATGTTGATGTTGATGATGTTGATGTTGATGTTGATGTTGATGTTGATGTTGATGTTGATGTTGATGTTGATGTTGATGTTGATGTTGATGTTGATGTTGATGTTGATGTTGATGTTGGTGTTGATGTTGATGTTGATGTTGATGTTGATGTTGATGTTGATGTTGATGTTGATGTTGATGTTGATGTTGATGTTGATGTTGATGTTGATGTTGATGTTGATGTTGATGTTGATGTTGATGTTAATGTTGATGTTAATGTTGATGTTGATGTTGATGTTGATGTTGATGTTGATGTTGATGTTGATGTTGATGTTGATGTTGATGTTGATGTTGATATTGATGTTGATGTTGATGTTGATGTTGATGTTGATGTTGATGTTGATGTTGATGTTGATGTTGATGTTGATGTTGATGTTGATGTTGATGTTGATGTTGATGTTGATGTTGATGTTGATGTTGATGTTGATGTTGATGATGTTGATGTTGATGTTGATGATGTTGATGTTGATGTTGATGTTGATGTTGATGTTGATGTTGATGTTGATGATGTTGATGTTGATGTTGATGTTGATGTTGATGTTGATGTTGATGTTGATGATGTTGATGTTGATGTTGATGTTGATGTTGATGTTGATGTTGATGTTGATGATGTTGATGTTGATGTTGATGTTGATGTTGATGTTGATGTTGATGTTGATGTTGATGTTGATGTTGATGATGTTGATGATGTTGATGTTGATGTTGATGATGTTGATGTTGATGTTGATGTTGATGTTGATGATGTTGATGTTGATGTTGATGTTGATGTTGATGTTGATGTTGATGTTGATGTTGATGTTAATGTTGATGTTGATGATGTTGATGTTGATGTTGATGTTGATGTTGATGTTGATGTTGATGTTGATGCTGATGTTGATGTTGATGTTGATGATGTTGATGTTGATGTTGATGTTGATGTTGATGTTGATGTTGATGTTGATGTTGATGTTGATGTTGATGTTGATGTTGATGTTGATGTTGATGTTGATGTTGATGTTGATGTTGATGATGTTGATGTTGATGTTGATGTTGATGATGTTGATGTTGATGTTGATGATGTTGTATCCGCACGAGTAGGTGGGACTCCCACGCGCGGGTATCCGCACGAGTAGATGGGACTCCCAAGCGCGGGTATCCGCACGAGTAGGTGGGACTCCCAAGCGCGGGTATCTGCACGAGTAGGTGGAACTCCCAAGCGCGGGTATCCGAGCGAGTAGGTGGGACTCCCAAGCGCGGGCATCCGCACGAGTAGGTGGGACTCCCAAGCGCGGATATATGCACGAATAGGTGGGACTCCCAAGCGCGGGTATCCACACGAGTAGGTGGGACACCCAAGCGCGGGTATCCCCACGAGTAGGTGGGACTCCCAAGCGCGGGTATCTGCACGAGCAGGTGGGACTCCCAAGCGCGGGTATCCACACGAGTAGGTGGGACACCCAAGCGCGGGTATCCGCACGAGTAGGTGGGACTCCCAAGCGCGGGTATCCGCACGAGTAGGTGGAAGTCCCAAGCGCGGGTATCCCCACGAGTAGGTGGGACTCCCAAGCGCGGGTATCCGCACAAGTAGGTGGGACTCCCACGCGCGGGTATCCGCACGAGTAGGTGGGACTCCCAAGCGCGGGTATCCGCACGAGTAGGTGGGACTCCCAAGCGCGGGCATCCGCACGTGTAGTTGGGACTCCCAAGCGCGGATATCTGCACGAATAGGTGGGGCTCCCAAGCGCGGGTATCCACACGAGTAGGTGGGACACCCAAGCGCGGGTATCCGCACGAGTAGGTGGGACTCCCAAGCGCGGGTATCCGCACGAGTAGGTGGAAGTCCCAAGCGCGGGTATCCCCACGAGTAGGTGGGACTCCCAAGCGCGGGTATCCGCACGAGTAGGTTGGACTCCCACGCGCGGGTATCCGCACGAGTAGATGGGACTCCCAAGCACGGGTATCCGCACGAGTAGGTGGGACTCCCAAGCGCGGGTATCTGCACGAGTAGGTGGGACTCCCAAGCGCGGGTATCCGCACGAGTAGGTGGGACTCCCAAGCGCGGGCATCCGCACGTGTAGTTGGGACTCCCAAGCGCGGATATCTGCACGAATAGGTGGGGCTCCCAAGCGCGGGTATCCACACGAGTAGGTGGGACACCCAAGCGCGGGTATCCGCACGAGTAGGTGGGACTCCCAAGCGCGGGTATCCGCACGAGTAGGTGGAAGTCCCAAGCGCGGGTATCCCCACGAGTAGGTGGGACTCCCAAGCGCGGGTATCCGCACAAGTAGGTGGGACTCCCACGCGCGGGTATCCGCACGAGTAGATGGGACTCCCAAGCGCGGGTATCCGCACGAGTAGGTGGGACTCCCAAGCGCGGGTATCTGCACGAGCAGGTGGGACTCCCAAGCGCGGGTATCCGCACGAGTAGGTGGGACTCCCAAGCGCGGGCATCCGCACGAGTAGGTGGGACTTCCAAGCGCGGATATCTGCACGAATAGGTGGGACTCCCAAGCGCGGGTATCCGCACAAGTAGGTGGGACTACCAAGCGCGGGTATCCCCACGAGTAGGTGGGACTCCCAAGCGCGAGTATCCGCACGAGTAGGTGGGACTCCCAAGCGTGGGTATCCGCACGAGTAGGTAGGACTCCCAAGCGCGGGTATCCGCACGAGTAGGTGGGACTCCCAAGCGCGGGGATTTGCACGAGTAGGTGAGACACCCAAGCGCGGGTATCCGCACGAGTAGGTGGGACACCCAAGCGCGGGTATCCGAACAAGTAGGTGGGACTACCAAGCGCGGGTATCCCCACGAGTAGGTGGGACTCCCAAGCGCGGGTATCCGCACGAGTAGGGGGACTCCCACGCGCGGGTATCCGCACGAGTAGGTGGGATTCCCAAGCGCGGGTATCCGCACGAGTAGGTGGGACTCCCAATCGCGGGGATTTGCACGAGTAGGTGAGACTCCCAAGCGCGGGTATCCGCACGAGTAGGTGGGACACCCAAGCGCGGGTATCCGCACGAGTAGGTGGGACACCCAAGCGCGGGTATCCGCACAAGTAGGTGGGACTACCGAGCGCGGGTATCCCCACGAGTAGGTGGGACTCCCAAGCGCGGGTATCCGCACGAGTAGGTGGGACTCCAACGCGCGGGTATCCGCACGAGTAGATGGGACTCCCAAGCGGGGGTATCCGCAGGAGTAGGTGGGACTCCCAAGCGCGGGTATCCGCACGAGTAGCTGGGACTCCCAAGCGCGGGTATCCGCACGAGTAGGTGGGACTCCCAAGCGCGGGGATTTGCACGAGTAGGTGAGACTCCCAAGCGCGGTTATCCGCACGAGTAAGTGGGACACCCAAGCGCGGGTATCCGCACCAGTAGGTGGGACACCCAAGCGCGGGTATCCGCACGAGTAGGTGGGACTACCAAGCGCGGGTATCCGCACGAGTAGGTGGGACTCTCAAGCGCGGGTATCCGCACGAGTAGATGGGACTCCTAAGCGCGGGTATACGCACGAGTAGGTGGGACTCCTCAGCGGGGCTATCCGCACGAGTAGGTGGGACTCGCAAGCGCGGGTATCCGCACGAGTTGGTGGAACTCCCAAGCGCGGGTAGGTTCACGAGTAGGTGGGATTCCCAAGCGCGGGTATCCGCACGAGTAGGTGGGACTCCCCAGCGCGGGTATCCGCACGAGTAGGTGGAACTACCAAGCGCGGGTATCCGCACGAGTAGGTGAAACTCCCAAGCGCGGGTATCCCCACGAGTAGGTGGGACTCCCAAGTGCGGGTATCCGCACGAGTAGGTGGGACTCCCAAGCGCGGGTATCTGCACGAGTAGGTGGGACTCCCAAGCGCGGGTATCTGCACGAGTAGGTGGGACTCCCAAGCGTGGGTATCCGCACGAGTAGGTCGGACTCCCAAGCGCGGGTATCCGCACGAGTAGGTGGGACTCCCAAGCGCGGGGATTTGCACGAGTAGGTGAGACACCCAAGCGCGGGTATCCGCACGAGTAAGTGGGACACCCAAGCGCGGGTATCCGAACGAGTAGGTGGGACTACCAAGCGCGGGTATCCCCACGAGTAGGTGGGACTCCAACGCGCGGGTATCCGCACGAGTAGATAGGACTCCCAAGCGGGGGTATCCGCAGGAGTAGGTGGACGAGTAGGTGGGACTCCCAAGCGCGGGTATCCCTACGAGTAGGTGGGACTCCCAAGCGCGGGTATCCGCACGAGTAGGTGGGACTCCCCAGCGCTGGTATCCGCAAGAGTAGATGGGACTCCCCAGCGCGGGTATCCCCACGAGTAGGTGGAACTCCCAAGCGCGGGTATCCGCACGAGTAGGTGGAAATCCCAAGCGCGGGTATCCCTACGAGTAGGTGGGACTCCCAAGCGCGGGTATCCGCACGAGTAGGTGGGACTCCCCAGCGCGGGTATCCGCACGAGTAGGTGGAACTCCCAAGCGCGGGTATCCGCACGAGTAGGTGAAACTCCCAAGCGCGGGTATCCCCACGAGTAGGTGGGACTCCCAAGAGCGGGTATCCGCACGAGTAGGTGGGACTCCCAAGCGCGGGTATCTGCACGAGTAGGTGGGACTCCCAAGCGCGGGTATCTGCACGAGTAGGTGGGACTCCCAAGCGCGGGTATCCGCACGAGTAGGTGGGACTCCCCAGCGCGGGTATCCGCACGAGTAGGTGGAACTCCCAAGCGCGGGTATCCGCACGAGTAGGTGAAACTCCCAAGCGCGGGTATCCCCACGAGTAGGTGGGACTCCCAAGCGCGGGTATCCGCACGAGTAGGTGGGACTCCCAAGCGCGGGTATCTGCACGAGTAGGTGGGACTCCCAAGCGCGGGTATCTGCACGAGTAGGTGGGACTCCCAAGCGTGGGTATCCGCACGAGTAGTTGGGACTCCCAAGCGCGGGTATCCGCACGAGTAGGTGGGACTCCCAAGCGCGGGGATTTGCACGAGTAGGTGAGACTCCCAAGCGCGGGTATCCGCACGAGTAGGTGGGACTCCCAAGCGCGGGTATCCGCACGAGTAGCTGGGACTCCCAAGCGCGGGTATCCGCACGAGTAGGTGAGACTCCCAAGAGCGGGTATCCGCACGAGTAAGTGGGACACCCAAGCGCGGGTATCCGCACGAGTAGGTGGGACTCCCAAGCGCGGGTATCCGCACGAGTAGGTGGGACTCCCCAGCGCGGGTATCTGCAAGAGTAGGTGGGACTCCCAAGCGCGGGTATCTGCACGAGTAGGTGGGACTCCCAAGCGTGGGTATCCGCACGAGTAGGTGGGACTCCCAAGCGCGGGTATCCGCACGAGTAGGTGGGACTCCCAAGCGCGGATATCTGCACGAATAGGTGGGACTCCCAAGCGAGGGTATCCGCACGAGTAGGTGGGACAACCAAGCGCGGGTATCCACACGAGTAGGTGGGACTCCCAAGCGCGGGTATCCGCACGAGTAGGTGGGACTACCAAGCGCGGGTATCCCCACGAGTAGGTGGGACTCCCAAGCGCGGGTATCCGCACGAGTAGGTTGGACTCCCACGCGCGGGTATCCGCACGAGTAGATGGGACTCCAAAGCGGGGGTATCCGCACGAGTAGGATACCCGCGCGTGGGAGTCCCACCTACTCGTGCGGATACCCGCGTTTGGGAGTCCCACCTACTCGTGGGGATATCCGCACGGTATCCGCACGAGTAGGTGGGACTCCCAAGCGCGGATATCTGAACGAATAGGTGGGACTCCCAAGCGCGGGTATCCGCACGAGTAGGTGGGACACCCAAGCGCGGGTATCCGCACGAGTAGGTGGGACTCCCAAGCGCGGGTATCCGCACGAGTAGGTGGGACTCCCAAGCGCGGGGATTTGCACGAGTAGGTGAGACTCCCAAGCGCGGGTATCCGCACGAGTAGGTGGGACACCCAAGCGCGGGTATCCGAACAAGTAGGTGGGACTACCAAGCGCGGGTATCCCCACGAGTAGGTGGGACTCCCAAGCGCGGGTAATCCGCACGAGTAGGTGGGACTCCCAAGCGCGGGTATCTGCAAGAGTAGGTGGGACTCCCAAGCGCGGGTATCCGCACGGGTAGGTGGGACAACAAAGCGCGGGTATCCGCACGAGTAGGTGGGACTCCCAAGCGCGGGTATCCGCACGAGTAGGTGGGACTACCAAGCGCGGGGATTTGCACGAGTAGGTGAGACTCCCAAGCGCGGGTATCCGCACGAGTAGGTGGGACTCCCAAGCGCGGGTATCCGCACGAGTAGGTGGGACTCCCAAGCGCGGGTATCCGCACGAGTAGGTGAGACTCCCAAGCGCGGGTATCCGCACGAGTAAGTGGGACACCCAAGCGCGGGTATCCGCACGAGTAGGTGGGACTCCCAAGCGCGGGTATCCGCACGAGTAGGTGGGACTCCCCAGCGCGGGTATCTGCAAGAGTAGGTGGGACTCCCAAGCGCGGGTATCTGCACGAGTAGGTGGGACTCCCAAGCGTGGGTATCCGCACGAGTAGGTGGGACTCCCAAGCGCGGGTATCCGCACGAGTAGGTGGGACACCCAAGCGCGGGTATCCGAACAAGTAGGTGGGACTACCAAGCGCGGGTATCCCCACGAGTAGGTGGGACTCCCAAGCGCGGGTAATCCGCACGAGTAGGTGGGACTCCCAAGCGCGGGTATCTGCAAGAGTAGGTGGGACTCCCAAGCGCGGGAATCCGCACGAGTAGGTGGGACAACCAAGCGCGGGTATCCGCACGAGTAGGTGGGACTCCCAAGCGCGGGTATCCGAACAAGTAGGTGGGACTACCAAGCGCGGGTATCCCCACGAGTAGGTGGGACTCCCAAGCGCGGGTAATCCGCACGAGTAGGTGGGACTCCCAAGCGCGGGTATCCGCACGAGTAGGTGGAACTCCCAAGCGCGGGTATCCGCACGAGTAGGTGAAACTCCCAAGCGCGGGTATCCCGACGAGTAGGTGGGACTCCCAAGCGCGGGTATCCGCACGAGTAGGTGGGACTCCCAAGCGCGGGTATCCGAACAAGTAGGTGGGACTACCAAGCGCGGGTATCCCCACGAGTAGGTGGGACTCCCAAGCGCGGGTAATCCGCACGAGTAGGTGGGACTCCCAAGCGCGGGTATCTGCAAGAGTAGGTGGGACTCCCAAGCGCGGGTATCCGCACGAGTAGGTGGGACAACCAAGCGCGGGTATCCGCACGAGTAGGTGGGACTCCCAAGCGCGGGTATCCGCACGAGTAGGTGGGACTACCAAGCGCGGGGATTTGCACGAGTAGGTGAGACTCCCAAGCGCGGGTATCCGCACGAGTAGGTGGGACACCCAAGCGCGGGTATCCGCACAAGTAGGTGGGACTCCCAAGCGCGGGTATCCGCACGAGTAGGTGGGACTCCCCAGCGCGGGTATCCGCACGAGTAGGTGGAACTCCCAAGCGCGGGTATCCGCACGAGTAGGTGAAACTCCCAAGCGCGGGTATCCCGACGAGTAGGTGGGACTCCCAAGCGCGGGTATCCGCACGAGTAGGTGGGACTCCCAAGCGCGGGTATCTGCACGAGTAGGTGGGACTCCCAAGCGCGGGTATCTGCACGAGTAGGTGGGACTCCCAAGCGTGGGTATCCGCACGAGTAGGTGGGACTCCCAAGCGCGGGTATCTGCAAGAGTAGGTGGGACTCCCAAGCGCGGGTATCTGCACGAGTAGGTGGGACTCCCAAGCGTGGGTATCCGCACGAGTAGGTGGGACTCCCAAGCGCGGGTATCCGCACGAGTAGGTGGGACTCCCAAGCGCGGATATCTGCACGAATAGGTGGGACTCCCAAGCGCGGGTATCCCCACGAGTAGGTGGGACAACCAAGCGCGGGTATCCGCACGAGTAGGTGGGACTCCCAAGCGCGGGTATCCGCACGAGTAGGTGGGACTACCAAGCGCGGGTATCCCCACGAGTAGGTGGGACTCCCAAGCGGGGGTATCCGCACGAGTAGGTTGGACTCCCACGCGCGGGTATCCGCACGAGTAGATGGGACTCCAAAGCGGGGGTATCCGCACGAGTAGGATACCCGCGCGTGGGAGTCCCACCTACTCGTGCGGATACCCGCGCTTGGGAGTCCCACCTACTCGTGGGGATATCCGCACGGTATCCGCACGAGTAGGTGGGACTCCCAAGCGCGGATATCTGCACGAATAGGTGGGACTCCCAAGCGCGGGTATCCGCACGAGTAGGTGGGACACCCAAGCGCGGGTATCCGCACGAGTAGGTGGGACTCCCAAGCGCGGGTATCCGCACGAGTAGGTGGGACTCCCAAGCGCGGGGATTTGCACGAGTAGGTGAGACTCCCAAGCGCGGGTATCCGCACGAGTAGGTGGGACACCCAAGCGCGGGTATCCGCACGAGTAGGTGGGACACCCAAGCGCGGGTATCCGAACAAGTAGGTGGGACTACCAAGCGCGGGTATCCCCACGAGTAGGTGGGACTCCCAAGCGCGGGTAATCCGCACGAGTAGGTGGGACTCCCAAGCGCGGGTATCTGCACGAGTAGGTGGGACTCCCAAGCGTGGGTATCCGCACGAGTAGGTGGGACCTCCCAAGCGCGGGTATCCGCACGAGTAGGTGGGACTCCCAAGCGCGGGGATTTGCACGAGTAGGTGAGACTCCCAAGCGCGGGTATCCGCACGAGTAGGTGGGACTCCCAAGCGCGGGTATCCGCACGAGTAGGTGGGACTCCCAAGCGCGGGTATCCGAACGAGTAGGTGGGACTCCCAAGCGCGGGTATCCGCACGAGTAGGTGGGACACCCAAGCGCGGGTATCCGCACGAGTAGGTGGGACTCCCAAGCGCGGGTATCCGCACGAGTAGGTGGGACTCCCAAGCGCGGGGATTTGCACGAGTAGGTGAGACTCCCAAGCGCGGGTATCCGCACGAGTAGGTGGGACACCCAAGCGCGGGTATCTGCACGAGTAGGTGGGACACCCAAGCGCGGGTATCCGCACAAATAGGTGGACTACCAAGCGCGGGTATCCCCACGAGTAGGTGGGACTCCCAAGCGCGGGTATCCGCACGAGTAGGTGGGACTCCCAAGCGCGGGTATCCGCACGAGTAGGTGGGACTCCCAAGCGCGGTTATCCGCACGTGTAGGTGGGACTCCCAAGCGCGGGGATTTGCACAAGTAGGTGAGACTCCCAAGCGCGGGTATCCGCAAGAGTAGATGGGACTCCCCAGCGCTGGTATCCGCACGAGTAGGTGGAACTCCCAAGCGCGGGTATTCGCACGAGTAGGTGGAACTCCCAAGCGCGGGTATCCCCACGAGTAGGTGGGACTCCCAAGCGCGGGTATCCGCACGAGTAGGTGGGACTCCCAAGCGCGGGTATCCGCACGAGTAGGTGGGACTCCCAAGCGTGGGTATCCGCACGAGTAGGTGGGACTCCCAAGCGCGGGTATCCGCACGAGTAGGTGGGACTCCCCAGCGCGGGTATCTGCAAGAGTAGGTGGGACTCCCAAGCGCGGGTATCTGCACGAGTAGGTGGGACTCCCAAGCGTGGGTATCCGCACGAGTAGGTGGGACTCCCAAGCGCGGGTATCCGCACGAGTAGGTGGGACTCCCAAGCGCGGGGATTTGCACGAGTAGGTGAGACTCCCAAGCGCGGGTATCCGCACGAGTAGGTGGGACTCCCAAGCGCGGGTATCCGCACGAGTAGGTGGGACTCCCAAGCGCGGGTATCCGCACGAGTAGGTGGGACTCCCAAGCGCGGGTATCTGCACGAGTAGGTGGGACTCCCAAGCGCGGGTATCCGCACGAACAGGTGGGACTCCCAAGCGCGGGGATTTGCACGAGTAGGTGAGACTCCCAAGCGCGGGTATCCGCACGAGTAGGTGGGACTCCCAAGCGCGGGTATCCGCACGAGTAGGTGGGACTCCCAAGCGCGGGCATCCGCACGAGTAGGTGGGACTCCCAAGCGCGGATATCTGCACGAACAGGTGGGACTCCCAAGCGCGGGTATCCGCACGAGTAGGTGGGACACCCAAGCGGGTGGATTTGCACGAGTAGGTGAGACTCCCAAGCGCGGGTATCCACACGAGTAGGTGGGACACCCAAGCGCGGGTATCCGCACGAGTAGGTGGGACACCCAAGCGCGGGTATCCGCACGAGTAGGTGGGAAACCCAAGCGCGGGTATCCGCACAAGTAGGTGGGACTACCAAGCGCGGGTATCCGCACGAGTAGGTGGGACACCCAAGCGCGGGTATCCGCACGAGTAGGTGGGACTGCCACGCGCGGGTATCCGCACGAGTAGATGGGACTCCCAAGCGCGGCTATCCGCACAAGTCCCACCTACTCGTGCGGATACCCGCGCTTGGTAGTCCCACCTACTCGTGCGGATACCCGCGCTTGGGTGTCCCACCTACTCGTGCGGATACCCGCGCTTGGTAGTCCCACCTACTCGTGCGGATACCCGCGCTTGGGTGTCCCACCTACTCGTGCGGATACTCGCGCTTGGGAGTCTCACCTACTCGTGCAAATCCCCGCGCTTGGGAGTCCCACCTACTCGTGCGGAAACCCGCGCTTGGGAGTCCCACCTACTCGTGCGGATACCCGCGCTTGGGAGTCCCACCTACTCGTGCGGATACCCGCGCTTGGGAGTCCCATCTACTCGTGCGGATACCCGCGCGTGGGAGTCCCACCTACTCGTGCGGATACCCGCGCTTGGGAGTCCCACCTACTCGTGGGGATACCCGCGCTTGGGAGTCCCACCTACTCGTGCGGATAAACGCGCTGGGGAGTCCCACCTACTCTTGGGGATACCCGCGCTTGGGGTTCCACCTACTCGTGCGGATACCCGCGCTTGGGAGTTAAACCTACTCCTGCGGATACCCGCGCTGGGGAGTCCCATCTACTCTTGCGGATACCCGCGCTGGGGAGTCCCACCTACTCGTGCGGATACCCGCGCTTGGGAGTCCCACGTACTCGTGCGGATACCCGCGCTTGGGAGTCCCACCTACTCGTGGGGATACCCTCGCTTGGGAGTCCCACCTACTCGTGCGGATAACCGCGCTTGGGAGTCCCACCTACTCGTGCGGATACCCGCGCTTGGGAGTGCCACCTACTTGTGCGGATACCCGCGCTTGGGAGTCTCACTTACTCGTGCAAATCCCCGCGCTTGGGAGTCCCATCTACTCGTGCGGATACCCGCGCGTGGGACTCCCACCTACTCGTGCGGATACCCGCGCTTGGGAGTCCTACCTACTCGTGGGGATACCCGCGCTTTGCAGTCCCATCTACTCGTGCAGATACCCGAGCTTGGGAGTCCCACCTACTCGTGCGGATACCCGCGCTTGGGAGTCCCACCTACTCGAGGGGACACCCGCGCTTGGGAGTTCCACCTACTCGTGCGGATACCCGCGCTTAGGAGTTCCACCTACTCGTGCGGATACCCGCGCTGGGGAGTCCCACCTACTCGTGCGGATACCCGCGCTTGGGAGTCAATGCTATTTACGAGAACTTACAAAAATGTCATCAACTAAGAAAATTCAAATAATTTCTATGATTACTTTTTATAACAGATACATAAATTTGTTACCAGTTATAAAATAAGGTAAAATTTATTATCACAACCATATGAAAGACTTTCATAAAAATTACTCAATTTAGCATTTTAAAGCTATTTACGAGAACTTACAAAAATGTCATCTACTAAGAAAAGTCAAATAATTTTCATGATAATTTTTTATTCCAGAGACATAAATTTGTCACCATTTATATAATGAGGTAAAAATCATTATCATAACTATATGAAAAAATTTCATAAAATTTTTTTTACTCTATTTTAGCATAGAAAGCACTTTAAAGCAATTTTTACAATAACACAAAAAATGTGCATGTGCATATCGAATCATAAGGTTCAGACTTATTTTCATATGTGATGATTGTATTAGTTTAGCTAGTTGGTTCCCCAGAAGCATTGTATGACTCCCAAGCGCGGGTATCTGCACGAGTATGTCGGACTCCCAAGCGCGGGTATCTGCACGAGTAGGTCGGACTCCCAAGCGCGGGTATCCGCACGAATAGGTGGGACTCCCAAGCGCGGATATCTGCACGAATAGGTGGGACTCCCAAGCACGGATATCTGCACGAATAGGGGGGACTCCCAAGCACGGGTATCCGCACGAGTAGGTGGGACACCCAAGCGCGGGTATCCGCACGAGTAGGTGGGACTCCCAAGCGCGGGTATCCGCACGAGTAGGTGGGACTCCCAAGCGCGGGGATTTGCACGAGTAGGTGAGACTTCCAAGCGCGGGTATCCGCACGATTAGGTGGGACTCCCAAGCGCGGGTATCCGCACGAGTAGGTGGGACTCCCAAGCGCGGGTATCCGCACGAGTAGGTGGGACTCCCAAGCGCGGGGATTTGCACGAGTATGTGAGACTCCCAAGCGCGGGTATCCGCACGAGTAGGTGGGACTCCCAAGCGCGGGTATCCGAACGAGTAGGTGGGACTCCCAAGTGCGGGTATCTGTACGAGTAGGTGGGACTCCCAAGCGCGGGTGTCCGCATGAGTAGGTGGGACTCCCAAGCGCGAGTATCCGAACGAGTAGGTGGGACTCCCAAGTGCGGGTATCTGCACGAGTAGGTGGGACTCCCAAGCGCGGGTATCCGCATGAGTAGGTGGGACTCCCAAGCGCGGGTATCCGCACGAATAGGTGGGACTCCCAAGCGCGGATATCTGCACGAATAGGTGGGACTCCCAAGCTCGGGTATCCGCACGAGTAGGTGGGACACCCAAGCGCGGGTATCCGCACGAGTAGGTGGGACTCCCAAGCGCGGGTATCCGCACGAGTAGGTGGAACTCCCAAGAGCGGGGATTTGCACGAGTAGGTGAGACTCCCAAGCGCGGGTATCCGCACGAGTAGGTGGGACACCCAAGCGCGGGTATCCGCACGAGTAGGTGGGACACCCAAGCGCGGGTATCCGCACAAGTAGGTGGGACTACCAAGCGCGGGTATCCCCACGAGTAGGTGGGACTCCCAAGTGCGGGTATCTGCACGAGTAGGTGGGACTCCCAAGCGTGGGTATCCGCATGAGTAGGTGGGACTCCCAAGCGCGGGTATCCGCACGAATAGGTGGGACTCCCAAGCGCGGATATCTGCACGAATAGGTGGGACTCCCAAGCGCGGGTATCCGCACGAGTAGGTGGGACACCCAAGCGCGGGTATCCGCACGAGTAGGTGGGACTCCCAAGCGCGGGTATCCGCACGAGTAGGTGGGACTCCCAAGCGCGGGGATTTGCACGAGTAGGTGGGACACCCAAGCGCGGGTATCCGCAAAAGTAGGTGGGACTACCAAGCGCGGGTATCCCCACGGGTAGGTGGAACTCCCAAGCGCGGGTATCCGCACGAGTAGGTGGGACTCCCACGCGCGGGTATCCGCACGAGTAGATGGGACTCCCAAGCGGGGGTATCCGCACGAGTAGGTGGGACTCCCAAGCGCGGGTACAAAAATGTCATCTTCTAAGAAAAGTCAAATAATTTTCATGATAATTTTTTATTCCAGAGACATAAATTTGTCACCATTTATATAATGAGGTAAAAATCATTATCATAACTATATGAAAAAATTTCGTAAAATTTTTTTTACTCTATTTTAGCATAGAAAGCACTTTAAAGCAATTTTTACAATAACACAAAAAATGTGCATGTACATATCGAATCATAAGGTTCAGACTTATTTTCATATGTGATGATTGTATTAGTTTAGCTAGTTGGTTCCCCAGAACCATTGTATGGGATTTCCAAGCGCGGGTAACTGCACGAGTAGGTGGGACTCCCAAGTGCGGGGATTTGCACGAGTAGGTGAGACTCCCAAGCGCGGGTATCCGCACGAGTAGGTGGGACACCCAAGCGCGGGTATCCGCACGAGTAGGTGGGACACCCAAGCGCGGGTATCTGCACGAGTAGGTGGTACTCCCAAGCGCGGGTATCCGCACGAGTAGGTGGGACTCCCAAGCGCGGATATCTGCACGAATAGGTGGGACTCCCAAGCGCGGGTATCCGCACGAGTAGGTGGGACTCCCAAGCGCGGATATCTGCACGAATAGGTGGGACTCCAGAGCGCGGGTATCCGCACGAGTAGGTGGGACTCCCAAGCGCGGGTATCCGCACGAGTAGGTGGGACTCCCAAGCGCGGGTATCTGCACGAGTAGGCGGGACTGCCAAGCGCGCGTATCTGCACGAGTAGGTGGTACTCCCAAGCGCGGGTATCAGCACGAGCAGGTGGGACTCCCAAGCGCGGGTATCCGCACGAGTAGGTGGGACTCCCAAGCGCGGGTATCCGCACGAGTAGGTGGGACTCCCAAGCGCAGGTATCCGCACGAGTAGGTGGGACTACCCAGCGCGGGTATCTGCACGAGTAGGTGGGACTCCCACGCGTGGGTATCCGCACGAGTAGGTGGGACTCCCAAGCGCGGGTATCCGCACGAGTAGGTGGGACTCCCAAGCGCGGGTATCCGCACGAGTAGGTGGGACTCCCAAGCGCGGGCATCCGCACGAGTAGGTGGGACTCCCAAGCGCGGATATCTGCACGAATAGGTGGGACTCCCAAGCGGGGGTATCCGCACGAGTAGGTGGGACTCCCAAGTGCGGGTATCTGCACGAGTAGGTGGGATTTCCAAGCGCGGGTATCTGCACGAATAGGTGGGACTCCCAAGCGCGGGTATCCGCACGAGTAGGTGGGGCTCCCAAGCGCGGGTATCCGCACGAGTAGGTGGGACTCCCAAGCGCGGATATCTGCACGAATAGGTGGGACTCCCAAGCGCGGGTATCCGCACGAGTAGGTGGGACTCCCAAGCGCGGGTATCCGCACGAGTAGGTGGGACACCCAAGCGCGGGATTCCGCACGAGTAGGTAGGACTCCCAAGCGCGGGTATCCGCACGAGTAGGTGGGACTCCTCAGCGCGGGTATCCGCACGAGTAGGTGGGACTCGCAAGCGCGGGTATCCGCACGAGTAGGTGGAACTCCCAAGCGCGGGTATCCCCACGAGTAGGTGGGACTCCCAAGCGCGGGTATACGCACGAGTAGGTGGGACTCCCACGCGCGGGTATCCGCACGAGTAGATGCGACTCCCAAGCGCGGGTATCCGCACGAGTAGGTGGGACTCCCCAGCGCTGGTATCTGCACGAGTAGGTGGGACTCCCAAGCGCGGGTATCCGCACGAGTAGGTGGGACTCCCGAGCGCGGGGATTTGCACGAGTAGGTGAGACTCCCAAGCGGGGGTATCCGCACGAGTAGGTGGGACTCCCAAGCGCGGGTATCCGCACGAGTAGGCGGGACTCCCAAGCGCGGGGATTTGCACGAGTAGGTGAGACTCCCAAACGCGGGTATCCGCACGAGTAGGTGGGACTCCCAAGCGCGGGTATCCGCACGAGTAGGTGGGACTCCCAAGCGCGGGTATCCGCACGAGTAGGTGGAACTCCCAAGCGCGGATATCTGCACGAATAGGTGGGACTCCCAAGCGCGGGTATCCGCACGAGTAGGTGGGACATCCAAGCGCGGGTATCCGCACGAGTAGGTGGGACTCCCAAGCGCGGGTATACGCACGAGTAGGTGGGACTCCCACGCGCGGGTATCCGCACGAGTAGATGCGACTCCCAAGCGCGGGTATCCGCACGAGTAGGTGGGACTCCCCAGCGCTGGTATCTGCACGAGTAGGTGGGACTCCCAAGCGCGGGTATCCGCACGAGTAGGTGGGACTCCCAAGCGCGGGGATTTGCACGAGTAGGTGAGACTCCCAAGCGCGGGTATCCGCACGAGTAGGTGGGACTCCCAAGCGCGGGTATCCGCACGAGTAGGTGGGACTCCCAAGCGCGGGGATTTGCACGAGTAGGTGAGACTCCCAAGCGCGGGTATCCGCACGAGTAGGTGAGACTCCCAAGCGCGGGTATACGCACGAGTAGGTGGGACTCCCACGCGCGGGTATCCGCACGAGTAGATGCGACTCCCAAGCGCGGGTATCCGCACGAGTAGGTGGGACTCCCCAGCGCTGGTATCTGCACGAGTAGGTGGGACTCCCAAGCGCGGGTATCCGCACGAGTAGGTGGGACTCCCAAGCGCGGGGATTTGCACGAGTAGGTGAGACTCCCAAGCGCGGGTATCCGCACGAGTAGGTGGGACTCCCAAGCGCGGGTATCCGCACGAGTAGGTGGGACTCCCAAGCGCGGGTATCCGCACGAGTAGGTGGGACATCCAAGCGCGGGTATCCGCACGAGTAGGTGGGACTCCCAAGCGCGGGTATCCGCACGAGTAGGTGGGACTCCCAAGCGCGGGGATTTGCACGAGTAGGTGAGACTCCCAAGCGCGGGTATCCGCACGAGTAGGTGGGACACCCAAGCGCGGGTATCCGCACGAGTAGATGGGACTCCCCAGCGCGGGTATCCGCAAGAGTAGGTGGAACTCCCAAGCGCGGGTATCCGCACGAGTAGGTGGAACTCCCAAGCGCGGGTATCCGCACGAGTAGGTGGAACTCCCAAATGCGGGTATCCCCACGAGTAGGTGGGACTCCCAAGCGCGGGTATCCGCACGAGTAGGTCGGACTCCCACGCGCGGGTATCCGCACGAGTAGATGGGACTCCCAAGCCCGGGTATCCGCACGAGTAGGTGGGACTTCCAAGCGCGGGTATCTGCACGAGTAGGTGGGACTCCCAAGCGCGGGTATCCGCACGAGTAGGTGGGACTCCCAAGCGCGGACATCCGCACGAGTAGGTGGGACTCCCAAGCGCGGATATCTGCACGAATAGGTGGGACTCCCAAGCGCGGGTATCCGCACGAGTAGGTGGGACACCCAAGCGCGGGTATCCGCACGAGTACGTGGGACTCCCAAGCGCGGGTATCCCCACGAGTAGGTGGGACTCCCAAGCGCGGGTATCCGCACGAGTAGGTGGGACTCCCACGCGCGGGTATCCGCACGTGTAGATGGGACTCGCAAGCGGGGGTATCCGCACGAGTAGGTGGGACTCCCAAGCGCGGGTATCTGCACGAGCAGGTGGGACTCCCAAGCGCGGGTATCCGCACGAGTAGGTGGGACTCCCAAGCGCGGGTATCCGCACGAGTAGGTGGGACTCCCAAGCGCGGATATCTGCACGAATAGGTGGGACTCCCAAGCGCGGATATCTGCACGAATAGGTGGGACTCCCAAGCGCGGGTATCCGCACAAGTAGGTGGGACTACCAAGCGCGGGTATCCCCACGAGTAGGTGGGACTCCCAAGCGCGGGTATCCGCACGAGTAGGTGGGACTCCCAAGCGCGGGTATCCGCACGAGTAGGTGGGACTCCCAAGCGCGGGGATTTGTACGAGTAGGTGAGACACCCAAGCGCGGGTATCCGCACGAGTAGGTGGGACACCCAAGCGCGGGTATCCGCACGAGTAGGTGGGACTCCCAAGCGCGGGTATCCGCACGAGTAGGTGGGACTCCCACGCGCGGGTATCCGCACGAGTAGGTGGGACTCCCAAGCGCGGGTATCCGCACGAGTAGGTGGGACTCCCAAGCGCGGGTATCCGCACGAGTAGGTGGGACTCCCAAGCGCGGATATCTGCACGAATAGGTGGGACTCCCAAGCGCGGGTATCCGCACCAGTAGGTGGGACACCCAAGCGCGGGTATCCGCACGAGTAGGTGGGACTCCCAAGCGCGGGGATTTGCACGAGTAGGTGAGACTCCCAAGCGCGGGTATCCGCACGAGTAGGTGGGACACCCAAGCGCGGGTATCCGCACGAGTAGGTGGGACACCCAAGCGCGGGTATCCGCACAAGTAAGTGGAACTACCAAGCGCGGGTATCCCCACGAGTAGGTGGGACTCCCAAGCGCGGGTATCCGCACGAGTAGGTGGGACTCCCACGCGCGGGTATCCGCACGAGTAGATGGGACTTCCAAGCGGGGGTATCCGCACGAGTAGGTGGGACTCCCAAGCGCGGGTATCCGCACGAGTAGGTGGGACTCCCAAGCGGGGGTATCCGCACGAGTAGGTGGGACTCCCAAGCGCGGGTATCCGCACGAGTAGGTGGGACTCCCAAGCGCGGGTATCCGCACGAGTAGGTGGGACTCTCAAGCGCGGGGATTTGCACGAGTAGGTGAGACTCCCAAGCGCGGTTATCCGCACGAGTAGGTGGGACACCCAAGCGCGGGTATCCGCACGAGTAGGTGGGACTCCCAAGCGCGGGTATCCGCACGAGTAGGTGGGACTCCCAAGCGCGGATATCTGCACGAATAGGTGGGACTCCCAAGCGCGGGTATCCGCACCAGTAGGTGGGACACCCAAGCGCGGGTATCCGCACGAGTAGGTGGGACTCCCAAGCGCGGGTATCCGCACGAGTAGGTGGAACTCCCAAGCGCGGGTATCCCCACGAGTAGGTGGGACTCCCAAGCCCGGGTATCCGCACGAGTAGGTGGGACTCCCACGCGCGGGTATTCGCACGAGTAGATGGGACTCCCAAGTGCGGGTATCCGCACGAGTAGGTGAGACTCCCAAGCACGGGTATCTGCACGAGCAGGTGGGACTCCCAAGCGCGGGTATCCGCACGAGAAGGTGGGTCTCCCAAACGCGGGCATCCGCACGAGTAGGTGGGACTCCCAAGCCCGGATATCTGCACGAATAGGTGGGACTCCCAAGCGCGGGTATCCGCACAAGTAGGTGGGACTACCAAGCGCGGGTATCCCCACGAGTAGGTGGGACTCCCAAGCGCGGGTATCCGCACGAGTAGGTGGGACTCCCAAGTGTGGGTATCCGCAAGAGTAGGTGGGACTCCCAAGCGCGGTGATCCGCACGAGTAGGTGGGACTCCCAAGCGCGGGGATTTGCACGAGTAGGTGAGACACCCAAGCGCGGGTATCCGCACGAGTAGGTGGAACACCCAAGCGCGGGTATCCGCACGAGTAGGTGGGACTCCCACGCGCGGGTATCCCCACGAGTAGGTGGGACTCCCAGGCGCGGGTATCCGCACGATTAGGTGGGACTCCCAAACGCGGGTATCCGCACGAGTAGGTGGGACTCCCAAGCGCGGGGATTGGTACGAGTAGGTGAGACACCCAAGCGCGGGTATCCGCACGAGTAGGTGGGACACCCAAGCGCGGGTATCCGCACGAGTAGGTGGGACTCCCAAGCGCGGGTATCCGCACGAGTAGGTGGGACTCCCACGCGCGGGTATCCGCACGAGTAGGTGGGACTCCCAAGCGCGGGTATCCGCACGAGTAGGTGGGACTCCCAAGCGCGGGTATCCGCACGAGTAGGTGGGACTCCCAAGCGCGGATATCTGCACGAATAGGTGGGACTCCCAAGCGCGGGTATCCGCACCAGTAGGTGGGACACCCAAGCGCGGGTATCCGCACGAGTAGGTGGGACTCCCAAGCGCGGGGATTTGCACGAGTAGGTGAGACTCCCAAGCGCGGGTATCCGCACGAGTAGGTGGGACACCCAAGCGCGGGTATCCGCACGAGTAGGTGGGACACCCAAGCGCGGGTATCCGCACAAGTAAGTGGAACTACCAAGCGCGGGTATCCCCACGAGTAGGTGGGACTCCCAAGCGCGGGTATCCGCACGAGTAGGTGGGACTCCCACGCGCGGGTATTCGCACGAGTAGATGGGACTTCCAAGCGGGGGTATCCGCACGAGTAGGTGGGACTCCCAAGCGCGGGTATCCGCACGAGTAGGTGGGACTCCCAAGCGGGGGTATCCGCACGAGTAGGTGGGACTCCCAAGCGCGGGTATCCGCACGAGTAGGTGGGACTCCCAAGCGCGGGTATCCGCACGAGTAGGTGGGACTCTCAAGCGCGGGGATTTGCACGAGTAGGTGAGACTCCCAAGCGCGGTTATCCGCACGAGTAGGTGGGACACCCAAGCGCGGGTATCCGCACGAGTAGGTGGGACTCCCAAGCGCGGGTATCCGCACGAGTAGGTGGGACTCCCAAGCGCGGATATCTGCACGAATAGGTGGGACTCCCAAGCGCGGGTATCCGCACCAGTAGGTGGGACACCCAAGCGCGGGTATCCGCACGAGTAGGTGGGACTCCCAAGCGCGGGTATCCGCACGAGTAGGTGGAACTCCCAAGCGCGGGTATCCCCACGAGTAGGTGGGACTCCCAAGCCCGGGTATCCGCACGAGTAGGTGGGACTCCCACGCGCGGGTATTCGCACGAGTAGATGGGACTCCCAAGTGCGGGTATCCGCACGAGTAGGTGGGACTCCCAAGCACGGGTATCTGCACGAGCAGGTGGGACTCCCAAGCGCGGGTATCCGCACGAGAAGGTGGGTCTCCCAAACGCGGGCATCCGCACGAGTAGGTGGGACTCCCAAGCCCGGATATCTGCACGAATAGGTGGGACTCCCAAGCGCGGGTATCCGCACAAGTAGGTGGGACTACCAAGCGCGGGTATCCCCACGAGTAGGTGGGACTCCCAAGCGCGGGTATCCGCACGAGTAGGTGGGACTCCCAAGTGTGGGTATCCGCACGAGTAGGTGGGACTCCCAAGCGCGGTGATCCGCACGAGTAGGTGGGACTCCCAAGCGCGGGGATTTGCACGAGTAGGTGAGACACCCAAGCGCGGGTATCCGCACGAGTAGGTGGAACACCCAAGCGCGGGTATCCGCACGAGTAGGTGGGACTCCCACGCGCGGGTATCCCCACGAGTAGGTGGGACTCCCAGGCGCGGGTATCCGCACGAGTAGGTGGGACTCCCAAACGCGGGTATCCGCACGAGTAGGTGGGACTCCCAAGCGCGGGGATTTGCACGAGTAGGTGAGACACCCAAGCGCGGGTATCCGCACGAGTAGGTGGGACACCCAAGCGCGGGTATCCGCACGAGTAGATGGGACTCCCCAGCGCGGGTATCTGCAAGAGTAGGTGGGACTCCCAAGCGCGGGTATCTGCACGAGTAGGTGGGACTCCCAAGCGTGGGTATCCGCACAAGTAGGTGGGACTCCCAAGCGCGGGTATCCGCACGAGTAGGTCAGACTCCCAAGCGCGGGGATTTGCACGAGTAGGTGAGACTCCCCAGCGCGGGTATCCGCACGAGTAGGTGAAACTCCCAAGCGCGGGTATCCCCACGAGTAGGTGGGACTCCCAAGCGCGGGTATCCGCACGAGTAGAAGGGACTCCCAAGCGCGGGTATCTGCACGAGTAGGTGGGACTCCCAAGCGCGGGTATCTGCACGAGTAGGTGGGACTCCCAAGCGTGGGTATCCGCACGAGCAGGTGGGACTCCCAAGCGCGGGTATCCGCACGAGTAGGTGGGACTCCCAAGCGCGGGTATCCGCACGAGTAGGTGGGACTCCCAAGCGCGGGTATCCGCACGAGTAGGTGGGACTCCCAAGCGCGGGGATTTGCACGAGTAGGTGAGACTCCCAAGCGCGGGTATCCGCACGAGTAGGTGGGACTCCCACGCGCGGGTATCCGCACGAGTAGATGGGACTCCCAAGCGCGGGTATCCGCACGAGTAGGTGGGACTCCCAAGCGCGGGTATCTGCACGAGTAGGTGGGACTCCCAAACGCGGGTATCCGCACGAGTAGGTGGGACTCCCAAGCGCGGGCATACGCACGAGTAGGTGGGACTGCCAAGCGCGGATATCTGCACGAATAGGTGGGACTCCCAAGCGCGGGTATCCGCACGATTAGGTGGGACACCCAAGCGCGGGTATCCGCACGAGTAGGTGGGACTCCCAAGCGCGGGAATCCGCACGAGTAGGTGGAACTCCCAAGCGCGGGTATCTCCACGAGTAGGTGGGACTCCCAAGCGCGGGTATCCGCACGAGTAGGTGGGACTCCCACGCGCGGGTATCCGCACGAGTAGATGGGACTCCCAAACGCGGGTATCCGCACGGGTAGGTGGGACTCCCAAGCGCGGGTATCTGCACGAGTAGGTGGGACTCCCAAGCGCGGGTATCCGCACGAGTAGGTGGGACTCCCAAGCGCGGGCATCCGCACAAGTAGGTGGGACTCCCAAGCGCGGATATCTACACGAATAGGTGGGACTCCCAAGCGCGGGTATCCGCACGAGTAGGTGGGACACCCAAGCGCGGGTATCCGCACGAGTAGGTGGGACTCCCAAGCGCGGGTATCCGCACGAGTAGGTGGGACTCCCAAGCGCGGGTATCCGCACGAGTAGGTGGGACTCCCAAGCGCGGGTATCCGCACGAGTAGGTGGGACTCCCAAGCGCGGGTATCTGCACGATTAGGTGGGACTCCCAAGCGTGGGTATCCGCACGGGCAGGTGGAACTCCCAAGCGCGGGTATCCGCACGAGTAGGTGGGACACGCAAGCGCGGGTATCCGCACGAGTAGGTGAGACTCCCAAGCGCGGGTATCCGCACGAGTAGGTGGGACTCCCAAGCGCGGGTATCCGCACGAGTAGGTGGGACCCCCGAAGCGCGGGTATCTGCACGAGTAGGTGGGACTCCCAAGCGCGGGTATCTGCACGAGTAGGTGGGACTCCCAAGCGTGGGTATCCGCACGAGTAGGTGGGACTCCCAAGCGCGGGTATCCGCACGAGTAGGTGGGACTCCCAAGCGCGGGTATCCGCACGAGTAGGTGGGACTCCCAAGCGCGGGTATCTGCACGAGTAGGTGGGACTCCCAAGCGCGGGGATTTGCACGAGTAGATGGGACTCCCAAGCGCAGGTATCCGCACGAGTAGGTGGGACTCCCAAGCGCGGGCATACGCACGAGTAGGTGGGACTCCCAAGCGCGGGCATACGCACGAGTAGGTGGGACTCCCAAGCGCGGATATCTGCACGAATAGGTGGGACTCCCAAGCGCGGATATCCGCACGAGTAGGTGGGACACCCAAGCGCGGGTATCCGCACGAGTAGGTGGGACTCCCAAGCGCGGGAATCCGCACGAGTAGGTGGAACTCCCAAGCGCGGGTATCCCCACCAGTAGGTGGGACTCCCAAGCTCGGGTATCCGCACGAGTAGGTGGGAATCCCACGCGCGGGTACCCGCACGAGTAGATGGGACTCCCAAGCGCGGGTATCCGCACGAGTAGGTGGGACTCAAAAGCGCGGGTATCCGCACGAGTAGGTGGGACTCCCAAGCGCGGGTATCTGCACGAGTAGGTGGGACTCCCAAGCGCGGGTATCCGCACGAGTAGGTGGGACTCCCAAGCGCGGGCATCCGCACAAGTAGGTGGGACTCCCAAGCGCGGATATCTGCACGAATAGGTGGGACTCCCAAGCGCGGGTATCCGCACGAGTAGGTGGGACACCCAAGCGCGGGTATCCGCACGAGTAGGTGGGATACCCAAGCGCGGGTATCCGCACGATTAGATGGACTCCCCGGCGCGGGTATCCGCACGAGTAGGTGGAACTCCCAAGCGCGGGTATCCGCACGAGTGAGTCCCACCTACTCGTGCGGATACCCGCGCTTGGGAGACACATCTACTCGTGCAGATACCCGCGCTTGGGCGTCCCACCTACTCGTGCGGATACCGGCGCTTGGGAGTCCCACCTACTCGAGGGGATACCCGCGCTTGGGAGTTCCACCTACTCGTGCGGATACTTGCGCTTGGGAGTTCCACCTACTCGTGCGGATACCCGCGCTGGGGAGTCCCACCTTCTCGTGCGGATACCCGCGCTTGGGGGTCCCACCTTCTCGTGCGGATACCCCCGCTTGGGAGTCCCATCTACTCGTGCGGATACCCGCGCGTGGGAGTCCCACCTACTCGTGCGGATACCGGTTCTTGGGAGTCCCACCTACTCTTGGGGATACCCGCGCTTGGGAGATCCACCTACTCGTGCGGATACCCGCGCTTGGGAGTTCCACCTACTCATGCGGATACCCGCGCTGGGGAGTCCCATCTACTCTTGCGGATACCCGTGCTTGGGAGTCCCACCGACTCGTGCGGATACCCGCGCTTGGGAGTCCCACCTATTCGTGCAGATATCCGCGCTTGGGAGTCCCACCTACTTGTGCGGATGCCCGCGCTTGGGAGTCCCACCTACTCGTGCGGATACCCGCGCTTGGGAGTCCCACCTACTCGTGCAGATACCCGCGCTTGGGAGTCCCACCTACTCGTGCGGATACCCGCGCTTTTGAGTCCCACCTACTCGTGCGGATACCCGCGCTTGGGAGTCCCATCTACTCGTGCGGGTACCCGCGCGTGGGATTCCCACCTACTCGTGCGGATACCCGAGCTTGGGAGTCCCACCTACTGGTGGGGATACCCGCGCTTGGGAGTTCCACCTACTCGTGCGGATTCCCGCGCTTGGGAGTCCCACCTACTCGTGCGGATACCCGCGCTTGGGTGTCCCACCTACTCGTGCGGATATCCGCGCTTGGGAGTCCCACCTATTCGTGCAGATATCCGCGCTTGGGAGTCCCACCTACTCGTGCGTATGCCCGCGCTTGGGAGTCCCACCTACTCGTGCGTATGCCCGCGCTTGGGAGTCCCACCTACTCGTGCGGATACCTGCGCTTGGGAGTCCCATCTACTCGTGCAAATCCCCGCGCTTGGGAGTCCCACCTACTCGTGCAGATACCCGCGCTTGGGAGTCCCACCTACTCGTGCGGATACCCGCGCTTGGGAGTCCCACCTACTCGTGCGGATACCCGCGCTTGGGAGTCCCACCTACTCGTGCGGATACCCACGCTTGGGAGTCCCACCTACTCGTGCAGATACCCGCGCTTGGGAGTCCCACCTACTCGTGCAGATACCCGCGCTTCGGGGGTCCCACCTACTCGTGCGGATACCCGCGCTTGGGAGTCCCACCTACTCGTGCGGATACCCGCGCTTGGGAGTCTCACCTACTCGTGCGGATACCCGCGCTTGCGTGTCCCACCTACTCGTGCGGATACCCGCGCTTGGGAGTTCCACCTGCCCGTGCGGATACCCACGCTTGGGAGTCCCACCTAATCGTGCAGATACCCGCGCTTGGGAGTCCCATCTACTCGTGCGGGTACCTGCGCTTGGGAGTCCCACCTTTTCGTGCGGATACCCGCGCTTGGGAGTTCCACCTACTCGTGCAGATACCCGCGCTTGGGAGTCCCACCTACTCGTGCGGATGCCCACGCTTGGGAGTCCCACCTACTCGCTCGGATACGCGCGCTTGGGAGTTCCACCTACTCGTGCAGATACCCGCGCTTGGTAGTCCCACCTACTCGTGCGGATACCCGCGCTTGGGAGTCCCATCTACTCGTGCGGATACCCACGCGTGGGAGTCCCACCTACTCGTGCGGATACCCGCGCTTGGGAGTCCCATCTACTCGTGCGGATACCCACGCGTGGGAGTCCCACCTACTCGTGCGGATACCCGCGCTTGGGAGTCCCACCTACTCGTGGGGATACCCGCGCTTGGGAGTTCCACCTACTCGTGCGGATACCCGCGCTTGGGAGTCCCATCTACTCGTGCGGATACCCACGCGTGGGAGTCCCACCTACTCGTGCGGATACCCGCGCTTAGGAGTCCCACCTGCTCGTGCTGATACCCGCGCTTGGGAGTCATACAATGGTTCTGGGGAACCAACTAGCTAAACTAATACAATCATCACATATGAAAATAAGTCTGAACCTTATGGTTCGATATGTACATGCACATTTTTTGTGTTATTGTAAAAATTGCTTTAAAGTGCTTTCTATGCTAAAATAGAGTAAAAAAAATGTTATGAAATTTTTTTATATAGTTATGATAATGATTTTTACCTCATTATATAAATGGTGACAAATTTATGTCTCTGGAATAAAAAATTATCATGAAAATTATTTGACTTTTCTTAGTAGATGACATTTTTGTAAGTTCTCGTAAATAGCTTTAAAATGCTAAATTGAGTAATTTTTATGAAAGTCTTTCATATGGTTGTGATAATAAATTTTACCTTATTTTATAACTGGTAACAAATTTATGTATCTGTTGTGGGGACACATAGTAGTTCGGATTATGGTTTCAAGAATTTTTTGAAACATTTATAATGTTTGTTTTCATTTTAGGTTTCGTTCGTTCCAAATACGTTGCCTATTCACTTGTTGTAAAGGTTATCTAAGTAGGTTGAAATAATTATGTATGAATTTTGTTATATTTTATTTAAGTCAAAAAAATATGTTTAAAAAACTAATCAGTTGAATTCAGGTCTTCAACCGCAATAGATGTAATTTAAAATTAAAATAAATATCTCTCAATTAGTAACGGAATTCTTTTTTATTATTGCAATATTTCTTGGCAACCATTTGGTTGCCAATTCAATAAAAAGTCCTTGCAACAAAGGCGAGTTTTTAAAGTCCTCCGGAGCTATACGCTCTTGAGGCAATTTCAGTTCGTAGGACTGTGGACGAAGTCTTGTGACCCAACCGAAACGAAAAATATTTAAGGAAAATATTAGAAGGAAGTTCATCAATTCAGTCGAGCGTTGATTGGACGTGGAGCTTAGCGATTACGGAAGACCACGAATCTCTACTCATTGGTAGATGGTGACGTTCAACATCAACAATAGAACAGTCATCATTACTAAATGTAATAAAAAGTAATCATAGAAATTATTTGAATTTTCTTAGTTGATGACATTTTTGTAAGTTCTCGTAAATAGCATTGACTCCCAAGCGCGGGTATCCGCACGAGTAGGTGGGACTCCCAAGCGCGGGTATCCGCACGAGTAGGTGGGACTCACAAGCGCGGGTATCTGCACGAGTAGGTGAAACTCCCAAGCGCGGGTATCCGCACGAATAGGTGGGACTCCCAAGCGCGGGTATCCGCACGAGTACGTAGGACTCCCAAGCGCAGGTATCCGCACGAGTAGGTGGGACTCCCCAGCGTGGGTATCCGCACGAGTAGATGGGACTCCCCAGCGCGGGTATCCGCACGAGTAGGTCGAACTCCCAAGCGCGGGTATCCGCACGAGTAGGTGGGATACCCAAGCGCGGGTATCTGCACGAGTAGGTGGAACTCCCAAGCGCGGGTATCCGAGCGAGTAGGTGGGACTCCCAAGCGCGGGCATCCGCACGAGTAGGTGGATCTCCCAAGCGCGGATATTTGCACGAATAGGTGGGACTCCCAAACGCGGGTATCCGCACGAGTAGGTGGGACACCCAAGCGCGGGTATCCGCACGAGTAGGTGGGACTCCCAAGCGCGGGAATCCGCACGAGTAGGTGGAACTCCCAAGCGCGGGTATCCCCACGAGTAGGTGGGACTCCCAAGCGCGGGTATCCGCACGAGTAGGTGGGACTCCCACGCGCGGGTATCCGCACGAGTAGATGGGACTCCCAAGCGCGGGTATCCGCACGAGTAGGTGGGACTCCCAAGCGCGGGTATCCGCACGAGTAGGTGGGACTCCCAAGCGCGGGTATCCGCACGAGTAGGTGGGACTCCCAAGCGCGGGTATCCGCACGAGTAGGTGGGAATCCCAAGCGCGGATATCTGCACGAATAGGTGGGACTCCCAAGCGCGGGTATCCGCACGAGTAGGTGGGACATCCAAGCGCGGGTATCCGCACGAGTAGGTGGGATTCCCAAGCGCGGGTATCCGCACGAGTAGGTGGGACTCCTAAGCGCGGGGATTTGCACGAGTAAGTGAGACTCCCAAGCGCGGGTATCCGCACGAGTAGGTGAAATTCCCAAGCGCGGGTATCCGCACGAGTAGGTGGAACTCCCAAATGCGGGTATCCCCACGAGTAGGTGGGACTCCCAAGCGCGGGTATCCGCACGAGTAGATGGGACTCCAAAGCGGGGGTATCCGCACGAGTAGGTGGGACTCCCAAGCGCGGGTATCCGCGCGAGTAGGTCGGACTCCCAAGCGCAGGTATCCGCACGAGTAGGTGGGACTCCCCAGCGCGGGTATCCGCACGAGCAGATGGGACTCCCCAGCGCGGGTATCCGCACGAGTAGGTGGAACTCCCAAGCGCGGGTATCCGCACGAGTAGGTGGGACACCCAAGCGCGGGAATCCGCACGAGTAGGTAGGACTCCCAAGCGCGGGGATTTGCACGAGTAGGTGAGACTCCCAAGCGCGGGTATCCGCACGAGTAGGTGGGACTCCCAAGCGCGGGTATCCGCACGAGTAGGTGGGACTTCCAAGCGCGGGTATCTGCACGAGTAGGCGGGACTCCCAAGCGCGGGTATCTGCACGAGTAGGTGGTACTCCCAAGCGCGGGTATCAGCACGAGCAGGTGGGACTCCCAAGCGCGGGTATCCGCACGAGTAGGTGGGACTCCCAAGCGCGGGTATCCGCACGAGTAGGTGGGACTCCCAAGCGCAGGTATCCGCACGAGTAGGTGGGACTCCCCAGCGCGGGTATCCGCACGAGCAGATGGGACTCCGCAGCGCGGGTATCCGCACGAGTAGGTGGAACTCCCAAGCGCGGGTATCCGCACGAGTAGGTGGAACTCCCAAGCACGGGTATCCCCACGAGTAGGTGGGACTCCCAAGCGCGGGTATCCGCACGAGTAGGTGGGACTACCACGCGCGGGTATCAGCACGAGTAGATGGGACTCCCAAGCGGGGGTATCCGCACGAGTAGGTGGGACTCCCAAGCGCGTGTATCCGCACGAGTAGGTGGGACTCCCCAGCGCGGGTATCTGCAAGAGTAGGTGGGACACCCAAGCGCGGGTATCCGCACGAGTAGGTGGGACTCCCAAGCGTGGGTATCCGCACGAGTAGGTGGGACTCCCAAGCGCGGGTATCCGCACGAGTAGGTGGGACTCCCAAGCGCGGGCATCCGCACGAGTAGGTGGGACTCCCAAGCGCGGATATCTGCGCGAATAGGTGGGACTCCCAAGCGCGGGTATCCGCACGAGTAGGTGGGACACCCAAGCGCGGGTATCCGCACGAGTAGGTGGGACTCCCAAGCGCGGGTATCCGCACGAGTAGGTGGGACTCCCAAGCGCGGGTATCCGCACGAGTAGGTGGGACACCCAAGCGCGGGTATCCGCACGAGTAGGTGGGACACCCAAGCGCGGGTATCCGCACAAGTAGGTGGGACTACCAAGCGCGAGTATCCCAACGAGTAGGTGGGACTGCCAAGCGCGGGTATCCGCACGAGTAGGTGGGATTCCCACGCGCGGGTATCCGCACGAGTAGATGGGACTCCCAAGCGGGGGTATCCGCACGAGTAGGTGGGACTCCCAAGCGCAGGTATCCGCACGAGTAGTTGGGACTCCCAAGCGCGGGTATCCGCACGAGTAGGTGGGACTCCCAAGCGCGGGGATTTGCACGAGTAGGTGAGACTCCCAAGCGCGTTTATCCGCACGAGTAGGTGGGACACCCAAGCGCGGGTATCCGCACGAGTAGGTGGGACACCCAAGCGCGGGTATCCGCACGAGTAGGTGGGACTACCAAGCGCGGGTATCCGCACGAGTAGGTGGGACTCCCAAGCGCGGGTATCCGCACGAGTAGGTGGGACTCTCAAGCGCGGGTATCCGCACGAGTAGGTGGGACTCCTAAGCGCGGGTATCCGCACGAGTAGGTGGGACTCCTCAGCGCGGGTATCCGCACGAGTAGGTGGGACTAGGCAAGCGCGGGTATCCGCACGAGTAGGTGGAACTCCCAAGCGCGTGTATCCCCACGAGTAGGTGGGACTCCCAAGCGCGGGTATCCGCCCGAGTAGGTGGAACTCCCACGCGCGGGTATCTGCAAGAGTAGATGGGACTCCCCAGCGCGGGTATCCGCACGAGTAGGTGGAACTCCCAAGCGCGGGTATCTGCACGACTAGGTGGAACTCCCAAGCGCGGGTATCCCTACGAGTAGGTGGGACTCCCAAGCGCGGGTATCCCCACGAGTAGGTGGGACTCCCAAGCGCGGGTATTCGCACGAGTAGGTGCGACTCCCAAGCGCGGGTATCCGCACGAGTAGGTGGGACACCCAAGCGCGGGTATCCGCACGAGTAGGTGGGACACCCAAGCGCGGGTATCCGAACAAGTAGGTGGGACTACCAAGCGCGGGTATCCCCACGAGTAGGTGGGACTCCCAAGCGCGGGTATCCGCACGAGTAGGTGGGACTCCCAAGCGCGGGTATCCGCACGAGTAGGTGGGACTCCCAAGCGCGGGTATCCGAACGAGTAGGTGGGACTCCCAAGTGCGGGTATCTGCACGAGTAGGTGGGACTCCCAAGCGCGGGTATCCGCATGAGTAGGTGGGACTCCCAAGCGCGGGTATCCGCACGAATAGGTGGGACTCCCAAGCGCGGATATCTGCACGAATAGGTGGGACTCCCAAGCGCGGGTATCCGCACGAGTAGGTGGGACACCCAAGCGCGGGTATCCGCACGAGTAGGTGGGACTCCCAAGCGCGGGTATCCGCACGAGTAGGTGGGATTCCCAAGCGCGGGGATTTGCACGAGTAGGTGAGACTCCCAAGCGCGGGTATCCGCACGAGTAGGTGGGACACCCAAGCGCGGGTATCCGCACGAGTAGGTGGGACAACCAAGCGCGGGTATCCGCACAAGTAGGTGGGACTACCAAGCGCGGGTATCCCCACGAGTAGGTGGGACTCCCAAGCGTGGGTTTCCGCACGAGTAGGTGGGACTCCCAAGCGCGGGTATCCGCACGAGTAGGTGGGACAACCAAGCGCGGGTATCCGCACGAGTAGGTGGGACTCCCAAGCGCGGGTATCCGCACGTGTAGGTGGGACTCCCAAGCGCGGGTATCCGCACGTGTAGGTGGGACTCCCAAGCGCGGGGATTTGCACAAGTAGGTGAGACTCCCAAGCGCGGGTATCCGCAAGAGTAGATGGGACTCCCCAGCGCGGGTATTCGCACGGGTAGGTGGAACTACCAAGCGCGGGTATCCGCACGAGTAGGTGGAACTCCCAAGCGCGGGTATCCGCACGTGTAGGTGGGACTCCCAAGCGCGGGTATCCGCACGAGTAGGTGGGACTCCCAAGCGCGGGTATCCGCACGAGTAGGTGGGACACCCAAGCGCGGGTATCCGCACGAGTATGTGGGACTCCCAAGCGCGGGTATCCGCACGAGTAGGTGGGACACCCAAGCGCGGGTATCCGAACAAGTAGGTGGGACTACCAAGCGCGGGTATCCCCACGAGTAGGTGGGAGTCCCAAGCGCGGGTATCCGCACGAGTAGGTGGGACTCCCAAGCGCGGGTATCCGAACGAGTAGGTGGGACTCCCAAGCGCGGGTATCCGCACGAGTAGGTGGGACTCCCAAGCGCGGGTATCCGCACGAGTAGGTGGGACTCCCAAGCGCGGGTATCCGAACGAGTAGGTGGGACTCCCAAGTGCGGGTATCTGCACGAGTAGGTGGGACTCCCAAGCGCGGGTATCCGCATGAGTAGGTGGGACTCCCAAGCGCGGGTATCCGCACGAATAGGTGGGACTCCCAAGCGCGGATATCTTCACGAATAGGTGGGACTCCCAAGCGCGGGTATCCGCACGAGTAGGTGGGACACCCAAGCGCGGGTATCCGCACGAGTAGGTGGGACTCCCAAGCGCGGGTATCCGCACGAGTAGGTGGGACTCCCAAGCGCGGGGATTTGCACGAGTAGGTGAGACTCCCAAGCGCGGGTATCCGCACGAGTAGGTGGGACACCCAAGCGCGGGTATCCGCACGAGTAGGTGGGACACCCAAGCGCGGGTATCCGCACAAGTAGGTGGGACTACCAAGCGCGGGTATCCCCACGAGTAGGTGGTACTCCCAAGCGCGGGTATCCGCACGAGTAGGTGGGACTCCCACGCGCGGGTATCCGCACGAGTAGATGGGACTCCCAAGCGGGGGTATCCGCACGAGTAGGTGGGACTCCCAAGCGCGGGTATCCGCACGAGTAGGTGGGACTCCCCAGCGCGGCTATCTGCAAGAGTAGGTGGGACTCCCAAGCGCGGGTATCTGCACGAGTAGGTGGGACTCCCAAGCGTGGGTATCCGCACGAGTAGGTGGGACTCCCAAGCGCGGGTATCCAAACGAGTAGGTGGGACTCCCAAGCGCGGGGATTTGCACGAGTAGGTGAGACTCCCAAGCGCGGGTATCCGCACGAGTAGGTGGGACTCCCAAGCGCGGGTATCCGCACGAGTAGGTGGGACTCCCAAGCGCGGGTATCCGCACGAGTAGGTGGGAATCCCAAGCGCGGGTATCTGCACGAGTAGGTGGGAATCCCAAGCGCGGGTATCCGCACGAGTAGGTGGGACTCCCAAGCGCGGGTATCCGCACGAGTAGGTGGGACTCCCAAGCGCGGATATCTGCACGAACAGGTGGGACTCCCTAGCGCGGGTATCCGCACGAGTTTTGGGAAACCCAAACGGGGGATTTGCACGAGTAGGTGAGATTCCCAAGCGCGGGTATCCGCACGAGTAGGTGGGACACCCAAGCGCGGGTATCCGCACGAGTAGGTGGGAAACCCAAGAGCTGGTATCCGCACAAGTAGGTGGGACTACCAAGCGCGGGTATCCCCACGAGTAGGTGGGACTCCCAAGCGCGGGTATCCGCACGAGTAGGTGGGACTGCCACGCGCGGGTATCCGCACGAGTAGATGGGACTCCCAAGCGCGGCTATCCGCACAAGTCCCACCTACTCGTGCGGATACCCGCGCTTGGTAGTCCCACCTACTCGTGCGGATACCCGCGCTTGGGTGTCCCACCTACTCGTGCGGATACTCGCGCTTGGGAGTCTTGGGACTCCCAAGCGCGGGGATTTGCACGAGTAGGTGAGACTCCCAAGCGCGGGTATCCGCACGAGTAGGTGGGACTCCCAAGCGCGGGTATCCGCACGAGTAGGTGGGACTCCCAAGCGCGGGTATCCGCACAAGTAGGTGGGACTCCCAAGCGCGGGTATCTGCACGAGTAGGTGGGACTCCCAAGCGCGGGTATCCGCACGAGTAGGTGGGACTCCCAAGCGCGGGTATCCGCACGAGTAGGTGGGACTCCCAAGCGCAGATATCTGCACGAACAGGTGGGACTCCCAAGCGCGGGTATCCGCACGAGTAGGTGGGACACCCAAGCGGGGGGATTTGCACGAGTAGGTGAGACTCCCAAGCGCGGGTATCCGCACGAGTAGGTGCGACACCCAAGCGCGGGTATCCGCACGAGAAGGTGGGAAACCCAAGCGCGGGTATCCGCACAAGTAGGTGGGACTACCAAGCGCGGGTATCCCCACGAGTAGGTGGGACTCCCAAGCGCGGGTATCCGCACGAGTAGGTGGGACTGCCACGCGCGGGTATCCGCACGAGTAGATGGGACTCCCAAGCGCGGCTATCCGCACAAGTCCCGGATACCCGCGCTTGGGAGTCCCACCTACTCGTGGGGATACCCGCGCTTGGGAGTCCCACCTACTCGTGGGGATACCCGCGCTTGGGAGTTCGACCTACTCGTGCGGATACCCGCGCTTAGGAGTTCCACCTACTCGTGCGGATACCCGCGCTGGGGAGTCCCACCTACTCGTGCGGATACCCGCGCTTGGGAGTCCCACCTACTCGTGCGGATACCCCCGCTTGGGAGTCCCATCTACTCGTGCGGATACCCGCGCGAGGGAGTCCCACCTACTCGTGCGGATACCCGCGCTTGGGAGTCCCACCTACTCGTGCAGATACCCGCGCTTGGGAGTTCCACCTACTCTTGCAGATACCCGCGCTTGGGAGTCCCACCTACTCGTGCGGATTCCCGCGCTGGGGAGTCCCATCTACTCTTGCGGATACCCGCGCTGGGGAGTCCCACCTACTCGTGCGGATACCCGCGCTTGGGAGTCCCACGTACTCGTGCGGATACTCGCGCTTGGGAGTCCCACCTACTCGTGGGGATACCCGCGCTTGGGAGTCCCACCTACTCGTGCGGATAACCGCGCTTGGGAGTCCCACCTACTCGTGCGGATACCCGCGCTTGGGAGTCCCACCTACTTGTGCGGATACCCGCGCTTGGGAGTCTCACCTACTCGTGCAAACCCCACGCTTGGGAGTCCCATCTACTCGTGCGGATACCCGCGCGTGGGAGTCCCACCTACTCGTGCGGATACCCGCGCTTGGGAGTCCTACCTACTCGTGGGGATACCTGCGCTTTGGAGTCCCATCTACTCGTGCAGATACCCGCGCTTGGGAGTCCCACCTACTCGTGCGGATACCCGCGCTTGGGAGTCCCACCTACTCGAGGGGATACCCGCGCTTGGGAGTTCCACCTACTCTTGCGGATACCCGCGCTTGGGAGTTCCACCTACTCGTGCGGATACCCGCGCTGGGGAGTCCCACCTACTCTTGGGGATACCCGCGCTTGGGAGTCCCTCCTATTCGTGCAGATACCCGCGCTTGGGAGTCCGACCTACTCGTGCAGATACCCGCGCTTGGGAGTCCCACCTACTCGTGCGGATACCCGCGCTTGGGAGTCAATGCTATTTACGAGAACTTACAAAAATGTCATCAACTAAGAAAATTCAAATAATTTCTATGATTACTTTTTATTACAGATCCATAAATTTGTTACCAGTTATAAAATAAGGTAACATTTATTATCACAACCATATGAAAGACTTTCATAAATATTACTCAATTTAGCATTTTAAAGCTATTTACGAGAACTTACAAAAATGTCATCTACTAAGAAAAGTCAAATAATTTTCATGATAATTTTTTATTCCAGAGACATAAATTTGTCACCATTTATATAATGAGGTAAAAATCATTATCATAACTATATGAAAAAATTTCATAAAATTTTTTTTACTCTATTTTAGCATAGAAAGCACTTTAAAGCAATTTTTACAATAACACAAAAAATGTGCATGTACATATCGAATCATAAGGTTCAGACTTATTTTCATATGTGATGATTGTATTAGTTTAGCTAGTTGGTTCCCCAGAAGCATTGTATGACTCCCAAGCGCCGGTATCTGCACGAGTATGTCGGACTCCCAAGCGCGGGTATCTGCACGAGTAGGTCGGACTCCCAAGCGCGGGTATCCGCACGAGTAGGTGGGATTTCCAAGCGCGGGTATCTGCACGAATAGGTGGGACTCCCAAGCGCGGGTATCCGCACGAGTAGGTGGGGCTCCCAAGCGCTTGTATCCGCACGAGTAGGTGGGACTCCCAAGCGCGGATATCTGCACGAATAGGTGGGACTCCCAAGCGCGGGTATCCGCACGAGTAGGTGCGACTCCCAAGCGCGGGTATCCGCACGAGTAGGTGGGACACCCAAGCGCGGGAATCCGCACGAGTAGGTAGGACTCCCAAGCGCGGGGATTTGCACGAGTAGGTGAGACTCCCAAGCGCGGGTATCCGCACGAGTAGGTGGGACTCCCAAGCGCGGGTATCCGCACGAGTAGGTGGGACTCCCAAGCGCGGGTATCTGCACGAGTAGGTGGGACTCCCAAGCGCGGGTATCCGCACGAGTAGGTGGTACTCCAAAGCGCGGGTATCAGCACGAGCAGGTGGGACTCCCAAGCGCGGGTATCCGCACGAGTAGGTGGGACTCCCAAGCGCGGGTATCCGCACGAGTAGGTGGGACTCCCAAGCGCAGGTATCCGCACGAGTAGGTGGGACTCCCCAGCGCGGGTATCCGCACGAGTAGATGGGACTCCCCAGCGCGGGTATCCGCACGAGTAGGTGGAACTCCCAAGCGCGGGTATCCGCACGAGTAGGTGGGACTCCCACGCGCGGTAATCCCCAAGAGTAGGTGGGACTCCCAATCGCGGGTATCCGCACGAGTATGTGGGACTACCACGCGCGGGTATCCGCACGAGTAGATGGGACTCCCAAGCGGGGGTATCCGCACGAGTAGGTGGGACTCCCAAGCGCGGGTATCCGCACAAGTAGGTGGGACTCCCCAGCGCGGGTATCCGCACGAGTAGGTGGGACACCCAAGCGCGGGTATCCGCACGAGTAAGTGGGACTCCCAAGCGCGGGTATCCGCACGAGTAGGTGGGACTCCCAAGCGCGGGGATATGCACGAGTAGGTGAGACTCCCAAGCGCGGGTATCCGCACGAGTAGGTGGGACACGCAACGCGGGTATCCGCACGAATAGGTGGGACACCCAAGTGCGGGTATCCGCACAAGTAGGTGGGACTACCAAGCGCGGGTATCCCCACGAGTAGGTGGGACTCCCAAGCGCGGGTATCCGCACGAGTAGGTGGGACTCCCACGCGCGGGTATCCGCACGAGTAGATGGGACTCCCAAGCGGGGGTATCCGCACGAGTAGGTGGGACTCCCAAGCGCGGGTATCCGCACGAGTAGGTGGGACTCCCAAGCGCGGGTATCCGCACGAGTATGTGGGACTCCCAAGCGCGGGGATTTGCACGAGTAGGTGATACTCCCAAGCGCGGGTATCCGCACGAGTAGGTGGGACACCCAAGCGCGGGTATCCGCACGAGTAGGTGGGACCCCCAAGCGCGGGTATCCGCACGAGTAGGTGGGACTACCAAGCGCGGGTATCCGCACGAGTAGGTGGGACTCCCAAGCGCGGGTATCCGCACGAGTAGGTGTGACTCTCAAGCGCGGGTATCCGCACGAGTAGGTGGGACTCCTAAGCGCGGGTATCCGCACGAGTAGGTGGGACTCCTCAGCGCGGGTATCCGCACGAGTAGGTGGGACTCGCAAGCGCGGGTATCCGCACGAGTAGGTGGAACTGCCAAGCCCGGGTATCCCCACGAGTAGGTGGGACTCCCAAGCGCGGGTATCCGCACGAGTAGGTGGGACTCCCACGCGCGGGTATCCGCACGAGTAGATGGAACTCCCAAGCGCGGGTATCCGCACGAGTAGGTGGGACTCCCCAGCGCTGGTATCCGCAAGAGTAGATGGGACTCCCCAGCGCGGGTATCCGCACGAGTAGATGGAACTCCCAAGCGCGGCTATCCGCACGAGTAGGTGGAACTCCCAAGCGCGGGTATCCCCACGAGTAGGTGGGACTCCCAAGCGCGGGTATCCGCACGAGTAGGTGGGACTCCCAAGCGCGGGTATCCGCACGAGTAGGTGGGACTCCCAAGCGCGGGTATCCGCACGAGTAGGTGGAACTCCCCAGCGCGGATATCCGCACGAGTAGGTGGAACTCCCAAGCGCGGGTATCCGCACGAGTAGGTGGAACTCCCACGCGCGGGTATCCGCACGAGTATGTGGGACTCCCAAGTGCGGGTATCCGCACGAGTAGGTGGGACTCCCAAGCGCGGGGATTTGCACGAGTAGGTGAGACTCCCAAGCGCGGGTATCCGAACGAGTAAGTGGGACACCCAAGCGCGGGTATCCGCACGAGTAGGTGGGACTCCCAAGCGCGGGTATCCGCACGAGTAAGTGGGACTACCCAGCGCGGGTATCTGCAAGAGTAGGTGGGACTCCCAAGCGCGGGAATCTGCACGAGTAGGTGGGACTCCCAAGCGTGGGTATCCGCACGAGTAGGTGGGACTCCCAAGCGCGGGTATCCGCACGAGTAGGTGGGACTCCCAAGCGCGGGGATTTGCACGAGTAGGTGAGACACCCAAGCGCGGGTATCTGCACGAGTAGGTGGGACACCCAAGCGCGGGTATCCGAACAAGTAGGTGGGACTACCAAGCGCGGGTATCCCCACGAGTAGGTGGGACTCCCAAGCGCGGGTATCCGCACGAGTAGGTGGGACTCCCACGCGCGGGTATCCGCACGAGTAGGTGGGACTCCCAAGCGCGGGTATCCGCACGAGTAGGTGGGACTCCCAAGCGCGGGTATCCGCACGAGTAGGTGGGACTCCCAAGCGCGGATATCTGCACGAATAGGTGGGACTCCCAAACGCGGGTATCCGCACGAGTAGGTGGGACACCCAAGCGCGGGTATCCGCACGAGTAGGTGGGACTCCCAAGCGCGGGTATCCGCACGAGTAGGTGGGACTCCCAAGCGCGGGGATTTGCACGAGTAGGTGAGACTCCCAAGCGCGGGTATCTGCACGAGTAGGTGGGACAGCCAAGCGCGGGTATCCCCACGAGTAGGTGGGACTCCCAAGCGCGGGTATCCGCACGAGTAGGTGGGACTCCCACGCGCGGGTATCCGCACGACTAGATGGGACTCCCAAGCGGGGGTATCCGCACGAGTAGGTGGGACTCCCAAGCGCGGGTATCCGCACGAGTAGGTGGGACACCCAAGCGCGGGTATCCGCACGAGTAGGTGGGACTCCCAAGCGCGGGTATCCGCACGAGTAGGTGGGACTCACCAAGCGCGGGTAACCGCACGAGTAGGTGGGACTCCCAAGCGCAGGTATCCGCACGAGTAGGTGGGACTCTCAAGCGCGGGTATCCCCACGAGTAGGTGGGACTCCCAAGCGCAGGTATCCGCACGAGTAGGTGGGACTCCCACGCGCGGGTATCCGCACGAGTAGATGGGACTCCCAAGCACGGGTATCCGCACGAGTTGGTGGGACTCCCCAGCGCTGGTATCCGCAAGAGTAGATGGGACTCCCCAGCGCGGGTATCCGCACGAGTAGGTGGAACTCCCAAGCGCGGGTATCCGCACGAGTAGGTGGAACTCCCAAGCGCGGGTATCCCCACGAGTAGGTGGGACTCCCAAGCGCGGGTATCCGCACGAGTAGGTGGGACTCCCCAGCGCGGGTATCCGCACGAGTAGGTGGAACTCCCAAGCGCGGGTATCCGCACGAGTAGGTGAAACTCCCAAGCGCGGGTATCCACACGAGTAGGTGGGACTCCCAAGCGCGGGTATCCGCACGAGTAGGTGGGACTCCCAAGCGCGGGTATCCGCACAAGTAGGTGGGAGTCCCAAGCGCGGGTATCTGCACGAGTAGGTGGGACTCCCAAGCGTGGGTATCCGCACGAGTAGGTGGGACTCCCAAGCGCGGGTATCCGCACGTGTAGGTGGGACTCTCAAGCGCGGGTATCCGCACGAGTAGGTGGGACTCCCACGCGCGGGTATCCGCACGAGTAGATGGGACTCCCAAGCGGGGGTATCCGCACGAGTAGGTGGGACTACCAAGCGCGGGTATCCGCACGAGTAGGTGGGACTCCCCAGCGCGGGTATCTGCAAGAGTAGGTGGGACTCCCAAGCGCGGGTATCCGCACGAGTAGGTGGGACTCCCAAGCGCGGGTATCCGCACAAGTAGGTGGGACTACCAAGCGCGGGTATTCCCACGAGTAGGTGGGACTCCCAAGCGCGGGTATCCGCACGAGTAGGTGGGACTGCCACGCGCGGATATCCGCACGAGTAGGTGGGACTCCCAAGCGCGGGTATCCGCACGAGTAGGTGGGACTCCCAAGCGCGGGTATCCGCACGAGTAGGTGGGACTCCCAAGCGCGGGTATCTGCACGAGCAGGTGGGACTCCCAAGCGCGGGTATCCGCACGAGTAGGTGGGACTCCCAAGCGCGGGTATCCGCACGAGTAGGTGGGACTCCCAAGCGCGGATATCTGCACGAACAGGTGGGACTCCCAAGCGCGGGTATCCGCACGAGTAGGTGGGACACCCAAGCGGGGGGATTTGCACGAGTAGGTGAGACTCCCAAGCGCGGTCATCCGCACGAGTAGGTGGGACACCCAAGCGCGGGTATCCGCACGAGTAGGTGGGAAACCCAAGCGCGGGTATCCGCACAAGTAGGTGGGACTACCAAGCGCGGGTATCCCCACGAGTAGGTGGGACTCCCAAGCGCGGGTATCCGCACGAGTAGGTGGGACTGCCACGCGCGGATATCCGCGCTCGTGCCGATACCCGCGCTTGGGTGTCCCACCTACTCTGCGGATACTCGCGCTTGGGAGTCTCACTTACTCGTGCAAATCCCCGCGCTTGGGAGTCCCACCTACTCGTGCGGATACCCGCGCTTGGGAGTCCCACCTACTCGTGCGGATACCCGCGCTTGGGAGTCCCACCTACTCGTGCGGATGACCGCGCTTGGGAGTCCCATCTACTCGTGCGGATACCCGCGCGTGGAAGTCCCACCTACTCGTGCGGATACCCGCGCGTGGGAATCCCACCTACTCGTGCGGATACCCGCGCTTGGGAGTCCCACCTACTCGTGGGGATACCCGCGCTTGGGAGTTCCACCTACTCGTGCGGATACCCGCGCTTGGTCGTTCCACCTACTCGTGCGGATACCCGCGCTGGGGAGTTCCACCTACTCGTGCGGATACCCGCGCTTGGGAGTCCCACCTACTCGTGCGGATACCCCCGCTTGGGAGTCCCATCTACTCGTGCGGATACCCGCGCGTGGGAGTCCCACCTACTCGTGCGGATACCCGCGCTTGGGAGTCCCACCTACTTGTGCGGATACCCGCGCTTGGGAGTCTCACCTACTCGTGCAAATCCCCGCGCTTGGGAGTCCCATCTACTCGTGCGGATACCCGCGCGTGGGTGTCCCACCTACTCGTGCGGATACCCGCGCTTGGGAGTCCTACCTACTCGTGGGGATACCCGCGCTTTGGAGTCAGATCTACTCGTGCAGATACCCACGCTTGGGAGTCCCACCTACTCGTGCGGATACCCGCGCTTGGGAGTCCCACCTACTCGAGGGGATACCCGCGCTTGGGAGTTCCACCTACTCTTGCGGATACCCGCGCTTGGGAGTTCCACCTACTCGTGCGGATACCCGCGCTGGGGAGTCCCACCTACTCGTGCGGATACCCGCGCTTGGGGGTCCCACCTTCTCGTGCGGATACCCCCGCTTGGGAGTCCCACCTACTCGTGCGGATACCCGCGCTGGGGAGTCCCATCTACTCTTGCGGATACCCGCGCTGGGGAGTCCCACCTACTCGTGCGGATACCCGCGCTTGGGAGTCCCACGTACTCGTGCGGATACCCGCGCTTGGGAGTCCCACCTACTCGTGCGGATACCCGCGCTTGGGAGTCCCACCTACTCGTGCAGATACCCGCGCTTGGGAGTCCCACCTACTCTTGCAGATACCCGCGCTTGGGAGGCCCACCTACTCGTGCGGATACCCGCGCTGGGGAGTCCCATCTACTCTTGCGGATACCCGCGCTGGGGAGTCCCACCTACTCGTGCGGATACCCGCGCTTGGGAGTCCCACCTACTCGTGGGGATACCCGCGCTTGGGAGTCCCACCTACTCGTGCGGATATCCGCGCTTGGGAGTCCCACCTACTCGTGCGGATACCCGCGCTTGGGAGTCCCACCTACTTGTGCGGATACCCGCGCTTGGGAGTCTCACCTACTCGTGCAAATCCCCGCGCTTGGGAGTCCCATCTACCCGTGCGGATACCCGCGCGTGGGAGTCCCACCTACTCGTGCGGATACCCGCGCTTGGGAGTCCTACCTACTCGTGGGGATACCCGCGCTTTGGAGTCAGATCTAGTCGTGCAGATACCCACGCTTGGGAGTCCCACCTACTCGTGCGGATACCCGCGCTTGGGAGTCCCACCTACTCGAGGGGATACCCGCGCTTGGGAGTTCCACCTACTCTTGCGGATACCCGCGCTTGGGAGTTCCACCTACTCGTGCGGATACCCGCGCTGGGGAGTCCCACCTACTCGTGCGGATACCCGCGCTTGGGGGTCCCACCTTCTCGTGCGGATACCCCCGCTTGGGAGTCCCATCTACTCGTGCGGATACCCGCGCGTGGGAGTACCACCTTCTCGTGCGGATACCCGCGCTTGGGAGTCCCACCTACTCTTGGGGATACCCGCGCTTGGGAGTCCCACCTATTCGTGCAGATACCCGCGCTTGGGAGTTCGACCTACTCGTGCAGATACCCGCGCTTGGGAGTCCCACCTACTCGTGCGGATACCCGCGCTTGGGAGTCAATGCTATTTACGAGAACTTACAAAAATGTCATCAACTAAGAAAATTCAAATAATTTCTATGATTACTTTTTATTACAGATACATAAATTTGTTACCAGTTATAAAATAAGGTAAAATTTATTATCACAACCATATGAAAGACTTTCATAAAAATTACTCAATTTAGCATTTTAAAGCTATTTACGAGAACTTACAAAAATGTCATCTACTAAGAAAAGTCAAATAATTTTCATGATAATTTTTTATTCCAGAGACATAAATTTGTCACCATTTATATAATGAGGTAAAAATCATTATCATAACTATATGAAAAAATTTCATAAAATTATTTTACTCTATTTTAGCATAGAAAGCACTTTAAAGCAATTTTTACAATAACACAAAAAATGTACATGTACATATCGAATCATAAGGTTCAGACTTATTTTCATATGTGATGATTGTATTAGTTTAGCTAGTTGGTTCCCCAGAAGCATTGTATGACTCCCAAGCGCGGGTATCTGCACGAGTATGTCGGACTCCCAAGCGCGGGTATCTGCACGAGTAGGTCGGACTCCCAAGCGCGGGTATCCGCACGAGTAGGTGGGATTTCCAAGCGCGGGTATCTGCACGAATAGGTGGGACTCCCAAGCGCGGGTATCCGCACGAGTAGGTGGGGCTCCCAATCGCGGGTATCCGCACGAGTAGGTGGGACTCCCAAGCGCGGATATCTGCACGAATAGGTGGGACTCCCAAGCGCGGGTATCCGCACGAGTAGGTGGGACTCCCAGGCGCGGGTATCCGCACGAGTAGGTGGGACACCCAAGCGCGGGAATCCGCACGAGTAGGTAGGACTCCCAAGCGCGGGGATTTGCACGAGTAGGTGAGACTCCCAAGCGCGGGTATCCGCACGAGTAGGTGGGACTCCCAAGCGCGGGTATCCGCACGAGTAGGTGGGACTCCCAAGCGCGGGTATCTGCACGAGTAGGCGGGACTCCCAAGCGCGGGTATCTGCACGAGTAGGTGGTACTCCCAAGCGCGGGTATCAGCACGAGCAGGTGGGACTCCCAAGCGCGGGTATCCGCACGAGTAGGTGGGACTCCCAAGCGCGGGTATCCGCACGAGTAGGTGGGACTCCCACGCGCAGGTATCCGCACGAGTAGGTGGGACTCCCCAGCGCGGGTATCCGCACGAGTAGATGGGACTCCCCAGCGCGGGTATCTGCACGAGTAGGTGGAACTCCCAAGCGCGGGTATGCGCCCGAGTAGGTGGAACTCCCACGCGCGGGTATCCCCACGAGTAGGTGGGACTCCCAAGCGCGGGTATCCGCACGAGTAGGTGGGACTACCACGCGCGGGTATCCGCACGAGTAGATGGGACTCCCAAGCGGGGATATCCGCACGAGTAGGTGGGACTCCCCAGCGCTGGTATCCGCAAGAGTAGATGGGACTCTCCAGCGCGGGTATCCGCACGAGTAGGTGGGACTCCCAAGCGCGGGTATCCGCACGAGTAGGTGGGACTCCCAAGCGCGGGTATCCGCACGAGTAGGTGGGACTCCCAAGCGCGGATATCTGCACGAGTAGGTGAGACTCCCAAGCGCGGGTATCCGCACGAGTAGGTGGGACTCCCAAGCGCGGGTATCCGCACGAGTAGGTGGGACTCCCAAGCGCGGATATCTGCACGAGTAGGTGAGACTCCCAAGCGCGTGTATCCGCACGAGTAGGTGGGACTCCCAAGCGCGGGTATCCGCAAAAGTAGGTGGGACTCCCAAGCGCGGGTATCCGCACGAGTAGGTGGGACTCCCACGCGCGGGTATCCGCACGAGTAGATGGGACTCCCAAGCGCGGGTATCCGCACGAGTAGGTGGGACTCCCCAGCGCTGGTATCCGCAAGAGTAGATGGGACTCCCCAGCGCGGGTATCCGCACGAGTAGGTGGAACTCCCAAGCGCGGGTATCCGCACGAGTAGGTGGAACTCCCAAGCGCGGGTATCCCCACGAGTAGGTGGGACTCCCAAGCGCGGGTATCCGCACGAGTAGGTGGGTCTCCCACGCGCGGGTATCCGCACGAGTAGATGGGACTCCCAAGCGCGGGTATCTGCACGAATAGGTGGGACTCCCCAGCGCTGGTATCCGCAAGAGTAGATGGGACTCCCCAGCGCGGGTATCCGCACGAGTAGGTGGAACTCCCACGCGCGGGTATCCGCACGAGTAGGTGGGACTCCCAAGCGCGGGTATCCGCACGAGTAGGTGGGACTCCCAAGCGCGGGTATCCGCACGAGTAGGTGGGACTCCCAAGCGCGGATATCTGCACGAATAGGTGGGACTCCCAAGCGCGGGTATCCGCACGAGTAGGTGGGACTCCCAAGCGCGGGGACTTGCACGAGTAGGTGAGACTCTCAAGCGCGGGTATCCGCACGAGTAGGTGGGACTTCCAAGCGCGGGTATCCGCACGAGTAGGTGGGACTCCCAAGCGCGGGTATCCGCACGAGTAGGTGGGACTCCCAAGCGCGGGGATTTGCACGAGTAGGTGAGACACCCTAGCGCGGGTATCCGCACGAGTAGGTGGGACACCCAAGCGCGGGTATCCGAACAAATAGGTGGGACTACCAAGCGCGGGTATCCCCACGAGTAGGTGGGACTCCCAAGCGCGGGTATCCGCACGAGTAGGTCGGACTCCCAAGCGCGGGTATCCGCACGAGTAGGTGGGACTCCCAAGCGCAGGTATCCGCACGAGTAGGTGGGACTCCCCAGCGCGGGTATCCGCACGAGTAGATGGGACTCCCCAGCGCGGGTATCCGCACGAGTAGGTGGAACTCCCAAGCGCGGGTATCCGCACGAGTAGGTGGAACTCCCACGCGCGGGTATCCCCACGAGTAGGTGGGACTCCCAAGCGCGGGTATCCGCAAGAGTAGGTGGGACTACCACGCGCGGGTATCCGCACGAGTAAATGGGACTCCCAAGCGGGGGTATCCGTACGAGTAGGTGGGACTCCCCAGCGCTGGTATCCGCAAGAGTAGATGGGACTCCCCAGCGCGGGTATCCGCACGAGTAGTTGGAACTCCCAAGCGCGGGTATCCGCACGAGTAGGTGGAACTCCCAAGCGCGGGTATCCCCACGAGTAGGTGGGACTCCCAAGCGCGGGTATCCGCACGAGTAGGTGGGTCTCCCAAGCGCGGGTATCCGAACAAATAGGTGGGACTCCCAAGCGCGGGTATCCGCACGAGTAGGTGGGACACCCAAGCGCGGGTATCCGCACGAGTAGGTGGGACTCCCAAGCGCGGGTATCCGCACGAGTAGGTGGGACTCCCAAGCGCGGGGATATGCACGAGAAGGTGAGACTCCCAAGCGTGGGTATCCGCACGAGTAGGTGGAACTCCCAAGCGCGGGTATCCCCACGAGTAGGTGGGACTCCCAAGCGCGGGTATCCGCACGAGTAGGTGGGACTCCCACGCGCGGGTATCCGCACGAGTAGATGGGACTCCCAAGCGCGGGTATCCGCACGAGTAGGTGGGACTCCCCAGCGCTGGTATCCGCAAGAGTAGATGGGACTCCCCAGCGCGGGTATCCGCACGAGTAGGTGGAACTCCCAAGCGCGGGTATCCGCACGAGTAGGTGGAACTCCCAAGCGCGGGTATCCCCACGAGTAGGTGGGACTCCCAAGCGCGGGTATCAGAACGAGTAGGTGGGACTCCCACGCGCGGGTATCCGCACGAGTAGATGGGACTCCCAAGCGCGGGTATCCGCACGACTCCCCAGCGCTGGTATCCGCAAGAGTAGATGGGACTCCCCAGCGCGGGTATCCGCACGAGTAGGTGGAACTCCCAAGCGCGGGTATCCGCACGAGTAGGTGGAACTCCCAAGCGCGGGTATCCCCACGAGTAGGTGGGACTCCCAAGCGCGGGTATCCGCACGAGTAGGTGGGACTCCCAAGCGCGGGTATCCGCACGAGTAGGTGGGACTCCCAAGCGCGGGTATCTGCACGAGTAGGTGGGACTTTCAAGCGCGGGGATTTGCACGAGTAGGTGAGACTCCCAAGCGCGGGTATCCGCACGAGTAGGTGGGACTCGCAAGAGCGGGTATCCGCACGAGTAGGTGGAACTCCCAAAGCACGGGTATCCGCACGAGTATGTGGGACTCCCAAGCGCGGGTATCCGCACGAGTAGGTGGGACTCCCAAGCGCGGGTATCCGCACGAGTAGGTGGAACTCCCCAGCGCGGGTATCCGCACGAGTAGGTGGAACTCCCAAGCGCAGGTATCCGCACGAGTAGGTGGAACTCCCAAGCGCGGGTATCCCCACGAGTTGGTGGGACTCCCAAGCGCGGGTATCCGCACGAGTAGGTGGGACTCCCAAGCGCGGGTATCTGCACGAGTAGGTGGGACTCCCAAGCGCGGGTATCTGCACGAGTAGGTGGGACTCCTAAGCGTGGGTATCCGCACGATAAGGTGGGACTCCCAAGCGCGGGTATCCGCACTAGTAGGTGGGACTCCCAAGCGCGGGGATTTGCACGAGTAGGTGAGACTCCCAAGCGCGGGTATCCGCACGAGTAGGTGGGACTCCCAAGCGCGGGTATCCGCACGAGTAGGTGGGACTCCCAAGCGCGTGTATCCGCACGAGTAGGTGGGACTCCCAAGCGCGGGGATTTGCACGAGTAGGTGAGACACCCAAGCGCGGGTATCCGCACGAGTAAGTGGAACACCCAAGCGCGGGTATCCGCACGAGTAGGTGGGACTCCCAAGCGCGGGTATCCGCACGAGTAGGTGGGACTCCCCAGCGCGGGTATCTGCAAGAGTAGGTGGGACTCCCAAGCGCGGGTATCTGCACGAGTAGGTGGGACTCCCAAGCGTGGGTATCCGCACGAGTAGGTGGGACTCCCAAGCGCGGGTATCCGCACGAGTAGGTGGGACTCACCAAGCGCGGGGATTTGCACGAGTAGGTGAGACACCCAAGCGCTGGTATCCGCACGAGTAGGTGGAACACCCAAGCGCGGGTATCCGAACAAGTAGGTGGGACTACCAAGCGCGGGTATCCCCACGAGTAGGTGGGACTCCCAAGCGCGGGTATCCGCACGAGTAGGTGGGACTCCCACGCGCGGGTATCCGCACGAGTAGGTGGGACTCCCAAGCGCGGGTATCCGCACGAGTAGGTGGGACTCCCAAGCGCGGGTATCCGCACGAGTAGGTGGGACTCCCAAGCGCGGATATCTGCACGAATAGGTGGGACTCCCAAGCGAGGGTATCCGCACGAGTAGGTGGGACACCCAAGCGCGGGTATCCGCAAGAGTAGGTGGGACTCCCAAGCGCGGGTATCCGCACGAGTAGGTGGGACTCCCAAGCGCGGGGATTTGCACGAGTAGCTGAGACTCCCAAGCGCGGGTATCCGCACGAGTAGGTGGGACACCCAAGCGCGGGTATCCCCACGAGTAGGTGAGACACCCAAGCGCGGGTATCCGCACGAGTAGGTGGGACTACCAAGCGCGGGTATCCGCACGAGTAGGTGGGACACCCAAGCGCGGGTATCCGCACGAGTAGGTGGGACTCCCAAGCGCGGGGATTTGCACGAGTAGGTGAGACTCCCAAGCGCGGTTATCCGCACGAGTAGGTGGGACACCCAAGCGCGGGTATCCGCACGAGTAGGTGGGACACCCAAGCGCGGGTATCCGCACGAGTAGGTGGGACTACCAAGCGCGGGTATCCGCACGAGTAGGTGGGACACCCAAGCGCGGGTATCCGCACGAGTAGGTGGGACTCCTAAGCGCGGGTATCCGCACGAGTAGGTGGGACTCCTCAGCGCGGGTATCCGCACGAGTAGGTGGGACTCGCAAGCGCGGGTATCCGCACGAGTAGGTGGAACTCCCAAGCGCGGGGGAATCCCCACGAGTAGGTGGGACTCCCAAGCGCGGGTATCCTCACGAGTAGGTGGGACTCCCAAGCGCGGGGATTTGCACGAGTAGGTGAGACTCCCAAGCGCGGTTATCCGCACGAGTAGGTGGGACACCCAAGCGCGGGTATCCGCACGAGTAGGTGGGACTACCAAGCGTGGGTATCCGCACGAGTAGGTGGGACTCACCAAGCGCGGGTATCCGCACGAGTAGGTGGGACTCCCAAGCGGGTATCCGCACGAGTAGGTGGGACTCTCAAGCGCGGGTATCCGCACGAGTAGGTGGGACTCCTAAGCGCGGGTATCCGCACGAGTAGGTGGGACTCCTCAGCGCGGGTATCCGCACGAGTAGGTGGGACTCGCAAGCGCGGGTATCCGCAGGAGTAGGTGGAACTCCCAAGCGCGGGGGAATCCCCACGAGTAGGTGGGACTCCCAAGCGCGGGTATCCTCACGAGTAGGTGGGACTCCCAAGCGCGGGGATTTGCACGAGTAGGTGAGACTCCCAAGCGCGGTTATCCGCACGAGTAGGTGGGACACCCAAGCGCGGGTATCCGCACGAGTAGGTGGGACTACCAAGCGTGGGTATCCGCACGAGTAGGTGGGACTCACCAAGCGCGGGTATCCGCACGAGTAGGTGGGACTCCCAAGCGGGTATCCGCACGAGTAGGTGGGACTCTCAAGCGCGGGTATCCGCACGAGTAGATGGGACTCCCAAGCGCGGGTATCCGCACGAGTAGGTGGGACTCCCCAGCGCTGGTATCCGCAAGAGTAGATGGGACTCCCCAGCGCGAATATCCGCACGAGTAGGTGGAACTCCCAAGCGCGGGTATCCGCACGAGTAGGTGGAATTCCCAAGCGCGGGTATCCCCACGAGTAGGTGGGACTCCCAAGCGCGGGTATCCGCACGAGTAGGTGGGACTCCCCAGCGCGGGTATCCGCACGAGTAGGTGGAACTCCCAAGCGCGGGAATCCGCACGAGTAGGTGAAACTCCCTAGCGCGGGTATCCCCACGAGTAGGTGGGACTCCCAAGCGCGGGTATCTGCACGAGTAGGTGGGACTCCCAAGCGCGGGTATCCGCACGAGTAGGTGGGACTCCCAAGCGCGGGTATCCGCACGAGTAAGTTGGACTCCCAAGCGCGGGGATTTGCACGAGTAGGTGAGACTCCCAAGCGCGTGTATCCGGACGAGTAGGTGGGACACCCAAGCGCGGGTATCCCCACGAGTAGGTGAGACTCCCAAGCGCGGGTATCCGCACGAGTAGGTGGGACTCCCACGCGCGGGTATCCGCACGAGTAGATGGGACTCCCAAGCGGGGGTATCCGCACGAGTAGGTGGGACTACCAAGCGCGGGTATCCGCACGAGTAGGTGGGACTCCCAAGCGCGGGTATCCACACGAGTAGATGGGAATCCCAAGCGCGGGTATCCGCACGAGTAGGTGGGACTCCCAAGCGCGGGTATCCGCAAGGGTAGGTGGGACTCCCACGCGCGGGTATCCGCACGAGTAGATGGGACTCCCAAGCGCGGGTATCCGCACGAGTAGGTGGGACTCCCCAGCGCTGGTATCCGCAAGAGTAGATGGGACTCCCCAGCGCGGGTATCCGCACGAGTAGGTGGAACTCCCAAGCGCGGGTATCCGCACGAGTAGGTGGAGCTCCCAAGCGCGGGTTTCCCCACGAGTAGGTGGGACTCCCAAGCGCGGGTATCCGCACGAGTAGGTGGGACTCCCCAGCGCGGGAATCCGCACGAGTAGGTGGAACTCCCAAGCGCGGGAATCCGCACGAGTAGGTGAAACTCCCTAGCGCGGGTATCCCCACGAGTAGGTGGGACTCCCAAGCGCGGGTATCCGCACGAGTAGGTGGGACTCCCCAGCGCTGGTATCCGCAAGAGTAGATGGGACTCCCCAGCGCGGGTATCCGCACGAGTAGGTGGGACTCCCAAGCGCGGGTATCAGAACGAGTAGGTGGGACTCCCACGCGCGGGTATCCGCACGAGTAGATGGGACTCCCAAGCGCGGGTATCCGCACGACTCCCCAGCGCTGGTATCCGCAAGAGTAGATGGGACTCCCCAGCGCGGGTATCCGCACGAGTAGGTGGAACTCCCAAGCGCGGGTATCCGCACGAGTAGGTGGAACTCCCAAGCGGGGGTATCCGCACGAGTAGGTGGGAAACCCAAGCGCGGGTATCCGCACGAGTAGGTGGGAAACCCAAACGCGGGTATCCGCACGAGTAGGTGGGACTGCCACGCGCGGGTATCCGCACGAGTAGATGGGACTCCCAAGCGCGGCTATCCGCACAAGTCCCACCTACTCGTGCGGATACCCGCGCTTGGTAGTCCCACCTACTCGTGCGGATACCCGCGCTTGGGTGGCCCACCTACTCTGCGGATACTCGCGCTTGGGAGTCTCACCTACTCGTGCAAATCCCCGCGCTTGGGAGTCCCACCTACTCGTGCGGATACCCGCGCTTGGGAGTCCCACCTACTCGTGCGGATACCCGCGCTTGGGAGTCCCACCTACTCGTGCGGATTCCGCTGCTTGGGAGTCCCATCTACTCGTGCGGATACCCGCGCGTGGGAGTCCCACCTACTCGTGCGGATACCCGCGCTTGGGAGTCCCACCTACTCGTGGGGATACCCGCGCTTGGGAGTCCCACCTACTCGTTGGGATACCCGCGCTTGGGAGTTCCACCTACTCGTGCGGATACCCGCGCTTGGGAGTTCCACCTACTCGTGCGGATACCCGCGCTGGGGAGTCCCACCTACTCGTGCGGATACCCGCGCTTGGGAGTCCCATCTACTCGTGCGGATACCCGCGCGTGGGAGTCCCACCTACTCGTGCGGATACCCGCGCTTGGGAGTCCCACCTACTCGTGCAGATACCCGCGCTTGGGAGTCCCACCTACTCTTGCAGATACCCGCGCTTGGGAGGCCCACCTACTCGTGCGGATACCGGCGCTGGGGAGTCCCATCTACTCTTGCGGATACCCGCGCTGGGGAGTCCCACCTACTCGTGCGGATACCCGCGCTTGGGAGTCCCACGTACTCGTGCGGATACCCGCGCTTGGGAGTCCCACCTACTCGTGGGGATACCCGCGCTTGGGAGTCCCACCTACTCGTGCGGATAACCGCGCTTGGGAGTCCCACCTACTCGTGCGGATACCCGCGCTTGGGAGTCCCACCTACTTGTGCGGATACCCGCGCTTGGGAGTCTCACCTACTCGTGCAAATCCCCGCGCTTGGGAGTCCCATCTACTCGTGCGGATACCCGCGCGTGGGAGTCCCACCTACTCGTGCGGATACCCGCGCTTGGGAGTCCTACCTACTCGTGGGGATACCCGCGCTTTGGAGTCCCATCTACTCGTGCAGATACCCGCGCTTGGGAGTCCCACCTACTCGTGCGGATACCCGCGCTTGGGAGTCCCACCTACTCGAGGGGATACCCGCGCTTGGAGTTCCACCTACTCTTGCGGATACCCGCGCTTGGGAGTTCCACCTACTCGTGCGGATACCCGCGCTGGGGAGTCCCACCTACTCGTGCGGATACCCGCGCTTGGGGGTCCCACCTTCTCGTGCGGATACCCCCGCTTGGGAGTCCCATCTACTCGTGCGGATACCCGCGCGTGGGAGTACCACCTACTCGTGCGGATACCCGCGCTCGGGAGTCCCACCTACTCTTGGGGATACCCGCGTTTGGGAGTCCCACCTACTCGTGCGGATACCCGCGCTTGGGAGTCAATGCTATTTACGAGAACTTACAAAAATGTCATCAACTAAGAAAATTCATATAATTTCTATGATTACTTTTTATTACAGATACATAAATTTGTTACCAGTTATAAAATAAGGTAAAATTTATTATCACAACCATATGAAAAACTTTCATAAAAATTACTCAATTTAGCATTTTAAAGCTCCCAAGCGCGGGTATCCGCACGAGTAGGTGGGACTCCCCAGCGCGGGTATCCCCACGAGTAGGTGGGACTCCCAAGCGCGGGTATCCGCACGAGTAGGTGGGACCGCCACGCGCGGGTATCCGCACGAGTAGATGGGACTCCCAAGCGCGGCTATCCGCACAAGTCCCACCTACTCGTGCGGATAGCCGCGCTTGGTAGTCCCACCTACTCGTGCGGATACCCGCGCTTGGGTGTCCCACCTACTCTGCGGATACTCGCGCTTGGGAGTCCCACCTACTCGTGCGGATACCCGCGCTTGGGAGTCCCACCTTCTCGTGCGGATACCCGCGCTTGGGAGTCCCACCTACTCGTGCGGATTCCCCCGCTTGGGAGTCCCATCTACTCGTGCGGATACCCGCGCGTGGGAGTCCCACCTACTCGTGCGGATACCCGCGCTTGGGAGTCCCACCTACTCGTGGGGATACCCGCGCTTGGGAGTCCCACCTACTCGTGGGGATACCCGCGCTTGGGAGTTCCACCTACTCGTGCGGATACCCGCGCTTGGGAGTTCCACCTACTCGTGCGGATACCCGCGCTGGGGAGTCCCACCTACTCGTGCGGATACCCGCGCTTGGGAGTCCCACCTACTCGTGCGGATACCCCCGCTTGGGAGTCCCATCTACTCGTGCGGATACCCGCGCTTGGGAGTCCCACCTACTCGTGCGGATACCCGCGCTTGGGAGTCCCACCTACTCGTGCAGATACCCGCGCTTGGGAGGCCCACCTACTCGTGCGGATACCCGCGCTGGGGAGTCCCATCTACTCTTGCGGATACCCGCGCTGGGGAGTCCCACCTACTCGTGCGGATACCCGCGCTTGGGAGTCCCACGTACTCGTGCGGATACCTGCGCTTGGGAGTCCCACCTACTCGTGGGGATACCCGCGCTTGGGAGTCCCACCTACTCGTGCGGATAACCGCGCTTGGGAGTCCCACCTACTCGTGCGGATACCCGCGCTTGGGAGTCCCACCTACTAGTGCGGATACCCGCGCTTGGCAGTCTCACCTACTCGTGCAAATCCCCGCGCTTGGGAGTCCCATCTACTCGTGCGGATACCCGCGCGTGGGAGTCCCACCTACTCGTGCGGATACCCGCGCTTGGGAGTCCTACCTACTCGTGGGGATACCCGCGCTTTGGAGTCCCATCTACTCGTGCAGATACCCGCGCTTGGGAGTCCCACCTACTCGTGCGGATACCCGCGCTTGGGAGTCCCACCTACTCGAGGGGATACCCGCGCTTGGGAGTTCCACCTACTCTTGCGGATACCCGCGCTTGGGAGTTCCACCTACTCGTGCGGATACCCGCGCTGGGGAGTCCCACCTACTCGTGCGGATACCCGCGCTTGGGGGTCCCACCTTCTCGTGCGGATACCCCCGCTTGGGAGTCCCATCTACTCGTGCGGATACCCGCGCGTGGGAGTACCACCTACTCGTGCGGATACCCGCGCTTGGGAGTCCCACCTACTCTTGGGGATACCCGCGCTTGGAGTCCCACCTATTCGTGCAGATACCCGCGTTTGGGAGTTCGACCTACTCGTGCAGATACCCGCGCTTGGGAGTCCCACCTACTCGTGCGGATACCCGCGCTTGGGAGTCAATGCTATTTACGAGAACTTACAAAAATGTCATCAACTAAGAAAATTCAAATAATTTCTATGATTACTTTTTATTACAGATACATAAATTTGTTACCAGTTATAAAATAGGGTAAAATTTATTATCACAACCATATGAAAGACTTTCATAAAAATTACTCAATTTAGCATTTTAAAGCTATTTACGAGAACTTACAAAAATGTCATCTACTAAGAAAAGTCAAATAATTTTCATGATAATTTTTTATTCCAGAGACATAAATTTGTCACCATTTATATAATGAGGTAAAAATCATTATCATAACTATATGAAAAAATTTCATAAAATTTTTTTTACTCTATTTTAGCATAGAAAGCACTTTAAAGCAATTTTTACAATAACACAAAAAATGTGCATGTACATATCGAATAATAAGGTTCAGACTTATTTTCATATGTGATGATTGTATTAGTTTAGCTAGTTGGTTCCCCAGAAGCATTGTATGACTCCCAAGCGCGGGTATCTGCACGAGTATGTCGGACTCCCAAGCGCGGGTATCTGCACGAGTAGGTCGGACTCCCAAGCGCGGGTATCCGCACGAGTAGGTGGGATTTCCAAGCGCGGGTATCTGCACGAATAGGTGGGACTCCCAAGCGCGGGTATCCGCACGAGTAGGTGGGGCTCCCAAGCGCGGGTATCCGCACGAGTAGGTGGGACTCCCAAGCGCGGATATCTGCACGAATAGGTGGGACTCCCAAGCGCGGGTATCCGCACGAGTAGGTGGGTCTCCCAAGCGCGGGTATCCGCACGAGTAGGTGGGACTCCCAAGCGCAGGTATCCGCACGAGTAGGTGGGACTCCCCAGCGCGGGTATCCGCACGAGTAGATGGGACTCCCCAGCGCGGGTATCCGCACGAGTAGGTGGAACTCCCAAGCGCGGGTATGCGCCCGAGTAGGTGGAACTCCCACGCGCGGGTATCCCCACGAGTAGGTGGGACTCCCAAGCGCGGGTATCCGCACGAGTAGGTGGGACTACCACGCGCGGGTATCCGCACGAGTAGATGGGACTCCCAAGCGGGGGTATCCGCACGAGTAGGTGGGACTCCCCAGCGCTGGTATCCGCAAGAGTAGATGGGACTCCCCAGCGCGGGTATCCGCACGAGTAGGTGGAACTCCCACGCGCGGGTATCCGCACGAGTAGGTGGGACTCCCAAGCGCGGGTATCCGCACGAGTAGGTGGGACTCCCAAGCGCGGGTATCCGCACGAGTAGGTGAGACTCCCAAGCGCGGATATCTGCACGAGTAGGTGAGACTCCCAGCGCGGGTATCCGCACGAGTAGGTGGGACTCCCAAGCGCGGGTATCCGCACGAGTAGGTGGGACTCCCAAGCGCGGGTATCTGCACGAGTAGGTGGGCCTCCCAAGCGTGGGTATCCGCACGAGTAGGTGGGACTCCCAAGCGCGGGCATCCGCACGAGTAGGTGGGACTCCCAAGCGCGGGTATCTGCACGAGTAGATGGGTCTCCCAAGCGCGGGTATCCGCACGATTAGGTGGGACTCCCAAGCGCGGGTATCCGCACGAGTAGATGGGACTCCCAAGCGCGGGTATCCGCACGAGTAGGTAGGACTCCCAAGCGCGGGGATTTGCACGAGTAGGTGAGACTCCCAAGCGCGGGTATACGCACGAGTAGATGGGACTCCCAAGCGCGGGTATCCGCTCGAGTAGGTAGGACTCCCAAGCGCGGGGATTTGCACGAGTAGGTGAGACTCCCAAGCGCGGGTATACGCACGAGTAGGTGGGACTCCCAAGCGCGGGTATCTGCACGAGTAGGCGGGACTCCCAAGCGCGGGTATCTGCACGATTAGGTGGTACTCCCAAGCGCGGGTATCAGCACGAGCAGGTGGGACTCCCAAGCGCGGGTATCCGCACGAGTAGGTGGGTCTCCCAAGCGCGGGTATCCGCACGAGTAGGTGGGACTCCCAAGCGCAGGTATCCGCACGAGTAGGTGGGACTCCCCAGCGCGGGTATCCGCACGAGTAGATGGGACTCCCCAGCGCGGGTATCCGCACGAGTAGGTGGAACTCCCAAGCGCGGGTATGCGCCCGAGTAGGTGGAACTCCCACGCGCGGGTATCCCCACGAGTAGGTGGGACTCCCAAGCGCGGGTATCCGCACGAGTAGGTGGGACTACCACGCGCGGGTATCCGCACGAGTAGATGGGACTCCCAAGCGGGGATATCCGCACGAGTAGGTGGGACTCCCCAGCGCGGGTATCCGCACGAGTAGATGGGACTCCCCAGCGCGGGTATCCGCACGAGTAGGTGGAACTCCCAAGCGCGGGTATGTGCCCGAGTAGGTGGAACTCCCACGCGCGGGTATCCCCACGAGTAGGTGGGACTCCCAAGCGCGGGTATCCGCACGAGTAGGTGGGACTACCACGCGCGGGTATCCGCACGAGTAGATGGGACTCCCAAGCGGGGGTATCCGCACGAGTAGGTGGGACTCCCCAGCGCTGGTATCCGCAAGAGTAGATGGGACTCCCCAGCGCGGGTATCCGCACGAGTAGGTGGAACTCCCACGCGCGGGTATCCGCACGAGTAGGTGGGACTCCCAAGCGCGGGTATCCGCACGAGTAGGTGGGACTCCCAAGCGCGGGTATCCGCACGAGTAGGTGGGACTCCCAAGCGCGGATATCTGCACGAGTAGGTGAGACTCCCAAGCGCGGGTATCCGCACGAGTAGGTGGGACTCCCAAGCGCGGGTATCCGCACGAGTAGATGGGACTCCCAAGCGCGGGTATCCGCACGAGTAGGTAGGACTCCCAAGCGCGGGGATTTGCACGAGTAGGTGAGACTCCCAAGCGCGGGTATCCGCACGAGTAGGTGGGACTCCCAAGCGCGGATATCTGCACGAGTAGGTGAGACTCCCAAGCGCGGGTATCCGCACGAGTAGGTGGGACTCCCAAGCGCGGGTATCCGCACGAGTAGGTGGGACTCCCAAGCGCGGGTATCTGCACGAGTAGGTGGGCCTCCCAAGCGTGGGTATCCGCACGAGTAGGTGGGACTCCCAAGCGCGGGTATCCGCACGAGTAGGTGGGACTCCCAAGCGGGGGTATCCGCACGAGTAGGTGGGACTCCCCAGCGCTGGTATCCGCAAGAGTAGATGGGACTCCCCAGCGCGGGTATCCGCACGAGTAGGTGGAACTCCCACGCGCGGGTATCCGCACGAGTAGGTGGGACTCCCAAGCGCGGGTATCCGCACGAGTAGGTGGGACTCCCAAGCGCGGGTATCCGCACGAGTAGGTGGGACTCCCAAGCGCGGATATCTGCACGAGTAGGTGAGACTCCCAAGCGCGGGTATCCGCACGAGTAGGTGGGACTCCCAAGCGCGGGTATCCGCACGAGTAGGTGGGACTCCCAAGCGCGGGTATCTGCACGAGTAGGTGGGCCTCCCAAGCGTGGGTATCCGCACGAGTAGGTGGGACTCCCAAGCGCGGGTATCCGCACGAGTAGGTGGGACTCCCAAGCGCGGGTATCCGCATGAGTAGGTGGGACTCCCAAGCGCGGGCATCCGCACGAGTAGGTGGGACTCCCAAGCGCGGGTATCTGCACGAGTAGATGGGTCTCCCAAGCGCGGGTATCCGCACGATTAGGTGGGACTCCCAAGCGCGGGTATCCGCACGAGTAGATGGGACTCCCAAGCGCGGGTATCCGCACGAGTAGGTGGAACTCCCAAGCGCGGGTATCCCCACGAGTAGGTGGGACTCCCAAGCGCGGGTATCCGCACGAGTAGTTGGGACTCCCACGCGCGGGTATCCGCACGAGTAGATGGGGAGTCTCACCTACTCGTGCATATCCCCGCGCTTGGGAGTCCCACCTACTCGTGCGGATACCCGCGCTTGGGAGTCCCACCTACTCGTGCGGATACCCGCGCTTGGGTGTCCCACCTACTCGTGCGGATACCTGCGCTTGGGAGTCCCACCTATTCGTGCAGATATCCGCGCTTGGGAGTCCCATCTACTCGTGCGGATGCCCGCGCTTGGGAGTCCCACCTACTCGTGCGGATACCCGCGCTTGGGAGTCCCACCTACTCGTGCGGATACCCGCGCTTGGGAGTCCCATCTACTCGTGCGGATACCCGCGCTTGGGAGTCCCACCAGCTCGTGCGGATACCCGCGCTTGGGGGACCCATCTACTCGTGCAGATACCCGCGCTTAAGAGTCCCACCTACTCGTGCGGATACCCGCGCTTTGGAGTCCCACCTACTCGAGGGGATACCCGCGCTTGGGAGTTCCACCTACTCGTGCGGATACCCGCGCTTGGGAGTTCCACCTACTCGTGCGGATACCCGCGCTGGGGAGTCCCACCTACTCGTGCGGATACCCGCGCTTGGGGGTCCCACCTTCTCGTGCGGATTCCCCCGCTTGGGAGTCCCATCTACTCGTGCGGATACCCGCGCGTGGGAGTCCCACCTACTCGTGCGGATACCCGCGCTTGGGAGTCCAACCTACTCTTGGGGATACCCGCGCTTGGGAGTTCCACCTACTCGTGCGGATACCCGCGCTTGGGAGTTCCACCTACTCGTGCGGATACCCGCGCTGGGGAGTCCCATCTACTCTTGCGGATACCCGCGCTTGGGAGTCCCACCGACTCGTGCGGATACCTGCGCTTGGGAGTCCCACCTACTCGTGCAGATACCCGCGCTTGGGAGTCCCACCTACTCTTGCAGATACCCGCGCTTGGGAGTCCCACCTAATCGTGCGGATACCCGCGCTTGGGAGTCCCACCTACTCGTGCGGATACCCGCGCTTGGGAGTCTCACCTACTCGTGCAAATCCCCGCGCTTGGGAGTCCAACCTACTCGTGCGGATACCCGCGCTTGGGAGTCCCACCTACTCGTGCGGATACCCGCGCTTGGGAGTCTTACCTACTCGTGCAAATCCCCGCGCTTGGGAGTCCCACCTACTCGTGCGGATTCCCGCGCTTGGGTGTCCCACCTACTCGTGCGGATACCCGCGTTTGGTAGTCAAATCTACTCGTGCGGATACCCGCGCTTGGGAGTCTCACTTACTCGTGCAAATCCCCACGCTTAGGAGTCCCTCCTACTCGTGCGGATACCCGCGCTTGGGAGTCCCACCTATTCGTGCGGATACCCGCGCTTGGGAGTCCCTCCTACTCGTGCAGATACCCGCGCTTGGGAGTCCCACCTACTCGTGCGGATACCCGCGCTTGGGAGTCAATGCTATTTACGAGAACTTACAAAAATGTCATCAACTAAGAAAATTCAAATAATTTCTATGATTACTTTTTATTACAGATACATAAATTTGTTACCAGTTATAAAATAAGGTAAAATTTATTATCACAACCATAAGAAAGACTTTCATAAAAATTACTCAATTTAGCATTTTAAAGCTATTTACGAGAACTTACAAAAATGTCATCTACTAAGAAAAGTCAAATAATTTTCATGATAATTTTTTATTCCAGAGACATAAAGTTGTCACCATTTATATAATGAGGTAAAAATCATTATCATAACTATATGAAAAAATTTCATAACATTTTTTTTACTCTATTTTAGCATAGAAAGCACTTTAAGAGAATTTTTACAATAACACAAAAAATGTGCATGTACATATCGAATCATAAGGTTCAGACTTATTTTCATATGTGATGATTGTATTAGTTTAGCTAGTTGGTTCCCCAGAACCATTGTATGACTCCCAAGCGCGGGTATCTGCACGAGTATGTCGGCCTCCCAAGCGCGGGTATCTGCACGAGTAGGTCGGACTCCCAAGCGCGGATATCCGCACGAGTAGGTGGGACACCCAAGCGCGGGAATCCGCACGAGTAGGTGGGACTCCCCAGCGCGGGTATCCGCACGAGTAGGTGGGACTCCCCAGCGCGGGTATCCGCACGAGTAGATGGGACTCCCCAGCGCGGGTATCCGCACGAGTAGGTGGAACTCCCAAATGCGGGTATCCCCACGAGTAGGTGGGACTCCCAAGCGCGGGTATCCGCACGAGTAGATGGGACTCCAAAGCGGGGGTATCCGCACGAGCAGGTGGGACTCCCAAGCGCGGGTATCCGCACGAGTAGGTGGGACTCCCAAGCGCGGGTATCCGCACGAGTAGGTGGGACTCCCAAGCGCGGGGATTTGCACGAATAGGTGAGACTCCCAAGCGCGGGTATCCGCACGAGTAGATGGGACTCCCCAGCGCGGGTATCCGCACGAGTAGGTGGAACTCCTAAGCGCGGGTATCCGCACGATTAGGTGGAACTCCCAAATGCGGGTATCCCCACGAGTAGGTGGGAATCCCAAGCGCGGGTATCCGCACGAGTAGGTCGGACTCCCACGCGCGGGTATCCGCACGAGTAGATGGGACTCCCAAGCGCGGGTATCCGCACGAGTAGGTGGGACACCCAAGCGCGGGCATCCGCACGAGTAGGTGGGACTCCCAAGCGCGGATATCTGCACGAACAGGTGGGACACTCAAGCGCGGGTATCCGCACGAGTAGGTGGTACACCCAAGCGCGGGTATCCGCACGAGTAGGTGGAACTCCCAAGCGCGGGTATCCCCACGAGTAGGTGGGACTCCCAAGTGCGGGTATCCGCACGAGTAGGTGGGACTCCCACGCGCGGGTATCCGCACGAGTAGATGGGACTCCCAAGCGCGGGTATCCGCACGAGTAGGTGGGACTCCCAAGCGTGGGTATCTGCACGAGTAGGTGGGACTCCCAAGCGCGGGTATCCGCACGAGTAGGTGGGACTCCCAAGCGCGGGCATCCGCACGAGTAGGTGGGACTCCCAAGCGCGGATATCTGCACGAATAGGTGGGACTCCCAAGCGCGGGTATCCGCACAAGTAGGTGGGACTACCAAGCGCGGGTATCCCCACGAGTAGGTGGGACTCCCACGCGCGTATATCCGCACGAGTAGGTGGGACTCCAAAGCGTGGGTATCCGCACGAGTAGGTGGGACTCCCAAGCGCGGGTATCCGCACGAGTAGGTGGGACACCCAAGCGCGGGCATCCGCACGAGTAGGTGGGACTCCCACGCGCGGGTATCCGCACGAGTAGGTGGGACTCCCAAGCGCGGGTATCCGCACGAGTAGGTGGGACTCCCAAGCGCGGGTATCCGCACGAGTAGGTGGGACTCCCAAGCGCGGGTATCTGCACGAGTAGGTGGGACTCCCAAGCGCGGGTATCCGCACGAGTAGGTGGGACTCCCAAACGCGGGCATCCGCACGAGTAGGTGGGACTCCCAAGCGCGGGTATCCGCACGAGTAGGTGGGACTCCCAAGCGCGGGTATCTGCACGAGTAGGTGGGACTCCCAAGCGCGGGTATCCGCACGAGTAGGTGGGACTCCCAAACGCGGGCATCCGCACAAGTAGGTGGGACTCCCAAGCGCGGATATCTGCACGAATAGGTGGGACTCCCAAGCGCGGGTATCCGCACGAGTAGGTGGGACACCCAAGCGCGGGTATCCGCACGAGTAGGTGGGACTCCCAAGCGCGGGTATCCGCACGAGTAGGTGGGACTCCCAAGCGCGGGGATTTGCACGAGTAGATGAGACTCCCAAGCGCGGGTATCCGCACGAGTAGGTGGGATACCCAAGTGTGGGTATCCGCACGAGTAGATGGGACTCCCCAGCGCGGGTATCCGCACGAGTAGGTGGAACTCCCAAGCGCGGGTATCCGCACGAGTGAGTCCCACCTACTCGTGCGGATACCCGCGCTTGGGAGACCCATCTACTCGTGCAGATACCCGCGCTTGGGCGTCCCACCTACTCGTGCGGATACCCGCGCTTGGGAGTCCCACCTACTCGAGGGGATATATGCGCTTGGGAGTTCCACCTACTCGTGCGGATACCCGCGCTTGGGAGTTCCACCTACTCGTGCGGATACCCGCGCTGGGGATTCCTACCTACTCGTGCGGATACCCGCGCTTGGGGGTCCCACCTTCTCGTGCGGATACCCCCGCTTGGGAGTCCCATCTACACGTGCGGATACCCGCGCATGGGAGTCCCACCTACTCGTGCGGATACCGGCGCTTGGGAGTCCCACCTACTCTTATGGATACCCGCGCTTGGGAGTTCCACCTACTCGTGCGGATACCCGCGCTTGGGAGTTCCACCTACTCGTGCGGATACCCGCGCTTGGGAGTCCCACCTACTCGTGCAAATTCCCGCGCTTGGGAGTCCTACCTACTCGTGCGGATTCCCGCGTTTGGGTGTCCCACCTACTCGTGCGGATACCCGCGCTTGGGAGTCCGACCTCCTCGTGCAGATACCCGCGCTTGGGAGTCCGACATACTCGTGCAGATACCCGCGCTTGGGAGTCATACAATGGTTCTGGGGAACCAACTAGCTAAACTAATATAATCATCACATATGAAAATAAGTCTGAACCTTATGATTCGATATGTACATGCACATTTTTTGTGTTATTGTAAAAATTGCTTTAAAGTGCTTTCTATGCTAAAATAGAGTAAAAAAAATTTTATGAAATTTTTTCATATAGTTATGATAATGATTTTTACCTCATTATATAAATGGTGACAAATTTATGTCTCTGGAATAAAAAATTATCATGAAAATTATTTGACTTTTCTTAGTAGATGACATTTTTGTAAGTTCTCGTAAATAGCTTTAAAATGCTAAATTGAGTAATTTTTATGAAAGTCTTTCATATGGTTGTGATAATAAATTTTACCTTATTTTATAACTGGTAACAAATTTATGTATCTGTAATAAAAAGTAATCATAGAAATTATTTGAATTTTCTTAGTTGATGACATTTTTGTAAGTTCTCGCAAATAGCATTGACTCCCAAGCGCGGGTATCCGCACGAGTAGGTGGGACTCCCAAGCGCGGGTATCCGCACGAGAAGGTGGGACTCCCAAGCGCGGGAATCCGCACGAGTAGGTGGAACTCCCAAGCGCGGGTATCCGCACTCGAGGGGATACCCGCGCTTGGGAGTTCCACCTACTCGTGCGGATACCCGCGCTTGGGAGTTCCACCTACTCGTGCGGATACCCGCGCTGGAGAGTCCCACCTACTCGTGCGGATACCCGCGCTTGGGAGTCCCACCTACTCGAGGGGATACCCGCGCTTGGGAGTTCCACCTACTCGTGCGGATACCCGCGCTTGGGAGTTCCACCTACTCGTGCGGACACCCGCGCTGGGGAGTCCCACCTACTCGTGCGGATACCCGCGCTTGGGGGTCCCACCTTCTCGTGGGACTCCCAAGCGCGGGTATCCGCACGAGTAGGTGGGACTCCCACGCGCGGGTATCCGCACGAGTAGATGGGACTCCCAAGCGCGGGTATCCGCACGAGTAGGTGGGATTCCCAAGCGCGGGTATCTGCACGAGTAGGTGGAACTCCCAAGCGCGGGTATCCGAGCGAGTAGGTGGGACTCCCAAGCGCGGGCATCCGCACGAGTAGGTGGGACTCCCAAGCGCGGATATTTGCACGAATAGGTGGGACTCCCAAGCGCGGGTATCCGCACGAGTAGGTGGGACACCCAAGCGCGGGTATCCGCACGAGTAGATGGGACTCCCCAGCGCGGGTATCCGCACGAGTAGGTGGAACTCCCAAGCGCGGGTATCCGCACGAGTAGGTGGAACTCCCAAATGCGGGTATCCCCACGAGTAGGTGGGACTCCCAAGCGCGGGTATCCGCACGAGTAGGTGGGACTCCCAAGCGCGGGTATCCGCACGAGTAGGTCGTACTCCCAAGCGCGGGTATCCGCACGAGTAGGTGGGACTCCCAAGCGTGGGTATCCGCACAAGTAGGTGGGACTCCCAAGCGCGGGTATCCGCACGAGTAGGTGGGACTCCCAAGCGCGGGTATCCGCACGAGTAGGTGGAACTCCCATGCGCGGGTATCCCCACGAGTAGGTGGGACTCTCCAGCGCGGGTATCCGCACGAGTAGGTGGAACTCCCAAGCGCGGGTATCCGCACGAGTAGGTGGGACTCTCCAGCGCGGGTATCCGCACGAGTAGGTGGAACTTCCAAGCGCGGGTATCCGCACGAGTGAGTCCCACCTGCTCGTGCGGATACCCGCGCTTGGGAGACTCATCTACTCGTGCAGATACCCGCGCTTGGGAGTCCCAACTACTCGTGCGGATACCCGCGCTTGGGAGTCCCACCTACTCGAGGGGATACCCGCGCTTGGGAGTTCCACCTACTCGTGCGGATACCCGCGCTTGGGAGTTCCACCTACTCGTGCGGACACCCGCGCTGGGGAGTCCCACCTACTCGTGCGGATACCCGCGCTTGGGGGTCCCACCTTCTCGTGCGGATACCCCCGCTTGGGAGTCCCATCTACTCGTGCGGATACCCGTGCGTGGGAGTCCCAACTACTCGTGCAGATACTGGCGCTTGGGAGTCCCACCTACTCTTGGGGATACCCGCGCTTGGGAGTCCCACCTACTCGTGGGGATATCCGCGCTTGGGTGTTCCACCTACTCGTGCGGATACCCGCGCTTGGGAGTTCCACCTACTCGTGCGGATACCCGCGCTGGAGAGTCCCGCCTACTCGTGCGAATACCCGCGCTTGGGAGTTCCACCTACTCGTGCGGATACCCGCGCTGGGGAGTCCCATCTACTCTTGCGGATACCCGCGCTGGGGAGTCCCACCTACTCGTGGGGATACCCGCGCTTGGGAGTTCCACCTACTCGTGCGGATACCCGCGCTTGGGAGTCCTACGAACTCGTGCGGATACCCGCGCTTGGGAGTCCCACCTACTCGTGGGGATACCCGCGCTTGGGAGTTCCACCTACTCGTGCGGGTACCCGCGCTTGGGAGTTCCACCTACTTGTGCGGATACCCGCGCTGGGGAGTCCCATCTACTCTTGCGGATACCCGCGCTTGGGAGTCCCACCGACTCGTGCGGATACCTGCGCTTGGGAGTCCCACCTACTCGTGCAAATCCCCGCGCTTGGGAGTCCCACCTACTCGTGCGGATTCCCGCGCTTGTCCCACCTTCTCGTGCGGATACCCCCGCTTGGGAGTCCCATCTACTCGTGCGGATACCCCGCGTGGGAGTCCCACCTACTCGTGCGGATTCCCAGGCTTGGGAGTCCCACCTACTCGTGCAGATACCCGCGCTTGGGAGTCCCATCTACTCGTGCGGATACCCGCGCGTGGGAGTCCCAGGTACTCGTGCGGATAACCGCGCTTGGGAGTTCCACCTACTCGTGCGGATACCCGCGCTGGGGAGTCCCACCTACTCGTGCGGATACCCGCGCTTGGGGGTCCCACCTTCTCGTGCGGATACCCCCGCTTGGGAGTCCCATCTACTCGTGCGGATACCCGCGCTTGGGAGTCCCACCTATTCTTGGGGATACCCGCGCTTGGGAGTCCCACCTACTCGTGCAGATACCCGCGCTTGGGAGTCCCATCTACTCGTGCGGATACCCGCGCGTGGGAGTCCCAGGTACTCGTGCGGATACCCGCGCTTGGGAGTTCCACCTACTCGTGCGGATACCCGCGCCGGGGTGTCCCACCTACTCGTGCGGATACCCGCGCTTGGGGGTCCCACCTTCTCGTGCGGATACCCCCGCTTGGGAGTCCCATCTACTCGTGCGGATACCCGCGCTTGGGAGTCCCACCTATTCTTGGGGATACCCGCGCTTGGGAGTTCCACCGACTCGTGCGGATACCAGCGCTTGGGAGTCCCACCTACTCGTGCAAATCCCCGCGCTTGGGAGTCCCACCTACTCGTGCGGATTCCCGCGCTTGTCCCACCTTCTGGTGCGGATACCCGCGCTTGGGAGACCCATCTACTCGTGCAGATAACCGCGCTTGGGAGTCCCACCTACTCGTGCGGATACCCGTGCTTGGGAGTCCCACCAACTCGAGGGGATACCCGCGCTTGGGAGTTCCACTACTCGTTCTGATACCCGCGCTTGGGAGTTCCACCTACTCGTGCGGATACCCGCGCTGGGGAGTCCCATCTACTCTTGCGGATACCCGCGCTTGGGAGTCCCACCTACTCTTGCAGATACCCGCGCTTGGGAGTCCCACCTACTCGTGCGGATACCCGCGCTTGGGAGTCCCACCTACTCGTGCGGATACCCGCGCTTGGAAATCCCACCTACTCGTGCGGATACCCGCGCTTGGGAGTCCGACCTACTCGTGCAGATACCCGCGCTTGGGAGTCCCACCTACTCGTGCGGATACCCGCGCTTGGGAGTCAATGCTATTTACGAGAACGTACAAAAATTTCATCAACTAAGAAAATTCAAATAATTTCTATGATTACTTTTTATTACATATACATTAATTTGTTACCAGTTATAAAATAAGGTAAAATTTATTATCACAACCATATGAAAGACTTTCATAAAAATTACTCAATTTAGCATTTTAAAGCTATTTACGAGAACTTACAAAAATGTCATCTACTAAGAAAAGTCAAATAATTTTCGTGATAATTTTTTATTCCAGAGACATAAATTTGTCACCATTTATATAATGAGGTAAAAATCATTATCATAACTATATGAAAAAATTTCATAAAATTTTTTTTACTCTATTTTAGCATAGAAAGCACTTTAAAGCAATTTTTACAATAACACAAAAAATGTGCATGTACATATCGAATCATAAGGTTCAGACTTATTTTCATATGTGATGATTGTATTAGTTTAGCTAGTTGGTTCCCCAGAACCATTGTATGACTCCCAAGCGCGGGTATCTGCACGAGTATGTCGGACTCCCAAGCGCGGGTATCTGCACGACTAGGTGGGACTCCCAAGCGTGGGTATCCGCACGAGTAGGTGGGACTCCCAAGCGCGGGTATCAGCACGAGTAGGTGGGACTCCCAAGCGCGGGTATCCGCACGAGTAGGTGGGACTCCCAAGCGCGGGTATCCGCACGAGTAGGTGGGACTCCCAAGCGCAGGTATCCGCACGAGTAGGTGGGACTCCCCAGCGCGGGTATCCGCACGAGTAGATGGGACTCCCCAGCGCAAGTATCCGCACGAGTAGGTGGAACTCCCAAGCGCGGGTATCCGCACGAGTAGGTGGAACTCCCAAGCGCGGGTATCCGCACGAGTAGGTGGGACTCTCAAGCGCGGGTATCCGCACGAGTAGGTGGGACTCCCAAGCGCGGGTATCTGAACGAGTAGGTGGGAATCCCAAGCGCGGGTATCTGCACGAGTAGGTGGGACTCCCAAGCGTGGGTATCCGCACGAGTAGGTGGGACTCCCAAGCGCGGATGCGCGGGTATCCGCACGAGTAGGTGGACTATCCGCGCGAGTAGGTGGGACTCCTAAGCGCGGGTATCCGCACGAGTAGGTGGGACTCCTCAGCGCGGGTATCCGCACGAGTAGGTGGGACTCGCAAGCGCGGGTATCCGCACGAGTAGGTGGAACTCCCAAGCGCGGGTATCCCCACGAGTAGGTGGGACTCCAAAGCGCGGGTATCCGCACGAGTAGGTGGGACTCCCACGCGCGGGTATCCGCACGAGTAGATGGGACTCCCAAGCGCGGGTATCCGCACGAGTAGGTGGGACTCCCCAGCGCTGGTATCCGCAAGAGTAGATGGGACTCCCCAGCGCGGGTATCCGCACGAGTAGGTGGAAATCCCAAGCGCGGGTATCCCCACGAGTAGGTGGGACTCCCAAGCGCGGGTATCCCCACGAGTAGGTGGGACTCCCAAGCGCGGGTATCCCCACGAGTAGGTGGGACTCCCAAGCGCGGGTATCCCCACGAGTAGGTGGGACTCCAAAGCGCGGGTATCCGCACGAGTAGGTGGGACTCCCACGCGCGGGTATCCGCACGAGTAGGTGGGACTCGCAAGCGCGGGTATCCGCACGAGTAGGTGGGACTCACCAAGCGCGGGTATCCGCACGAGTAGGTGGGCAAGCGCGGGTATCCGCACGAGTAGGTGGAACTCCCAAGCGCGGGTATCCCCACGAGTAGGTGGGACTCCAAAGCGCGGGTATCCCCACGAGTAGGTGGGACTCTCAAGCGCGGGTATCCGCACGAGTAGGTGGGACACCCAAGCGCGGGTATCCGCACGAGTAGGTGGGACTACCAAGCGCGGGTATCCGCACGAGTAGGTGGGACTCCCAAGTGCGGGTATCCGCACGAGTAGGTGGGACACCCAAGCGCGGGTATCCGCACGAGTAGGTGGGACTACCAAGCGCGGGTATCCGCGCGAGTAGGTGGGACACACAAGCGCGGGTATCCGCACGAGTAGGTGGGACTCCCAAGCGCGGGTATCCGCACGAGTAGGTGGGACTCACCAAGCGCGGGTATCCGCACGAGTAGGTGGTACTCCCCAGCGCTGGTATCTGCAAGAGTAGATGGGACTCCCCAGCGCGGGTATCCGCACGAGTAGGTGGAACTCCCAAGCGCGGGTATCCCCACGAGTAGGTGGGACTCCCAAGCGCGGGTATCCCCACGAGTAGGTGGGACTCCCAAGCGCGGGTATCCGCACGAGTAGGTGAGACTCCCACGCGCGGGTATCCGCACGAGTAGGTGGGACTCGCAAGCGCGGGTATCCGCACGAGTAGATGGGACTCCCAAGCGCGGGTATCCGCACGAGTAGGTGGGACTCCCTAGCGCTGGTATCCGCAAGAGTAGATGGGACTCCCCAGCGTGGGTATCCGCACGAGTAGGTGGAACTCCCAAGCGCGGGTATCCCCACGAGTAGGTGGGACTCCCAAGCGCGGGTATCCCCACGAGTAGGTGGGACTCTCAAGCGCGGGCATCCGCGCGAGTAGGTGGGACACCCAAGCGCGGGTATCCGCACGAGTAGGTGGGACTACAAAGCGCGGGTATCCGCACGAGTAGGTGGGACTCCCAAGCGCGGGTATCCGCACGAGTAGGTGGGACACCCAAGCGCGGGTATCCGCACGAGTAGGTGGGACTACCAAGCGCGGGTATCCGCGCGAGTAGGTGGGACACCCAAGCGCGGGTATCCGCACGAGTAGGTGGGACTCACCAAGCGCGGGTATCCGCACGAGTAGATGGGACTCCCAAGCGCGGGTATCCACACGAGTAGGTGGGACTCCCCAGCGCTGGTATCCGCAAGAGTAGATGGGACTCCCCAGCGCGGGTATCCGCACGAGTAGGTGGAACTCCCAAGCGCGGGTATCCCCACGATTAGGTGGGACTCCCAAGCGCGGGTATCCCCACGAGTAGGTGGGACTCTCAAGCGCGGGTATCCGCACGAGTAGGTGGGACTCCCACGCGCGGGTATCCGCACGAGTAGATGGGACTCCCAGGCGCGGGTATCCGCACGAGTAGGTGGGACTCCCCAGCGCGGGTATCCGCACGAGTAGATGGGACTCCCCAGCGCGGGTATCCGCACGAGTAGGTGGAACTCCCAAGCGCGGGTATCCCCACGAGTAGGTGGGACTCCCAAGCGCGGGTATCCGCACGAGTAGGTGGGACTCCCAAGCGCGGGTATCCGCACGAGTAGGTGGAACTCCCACGCGCGGGTATCCGCACGAGTAGATGGGACTCCCAAGCGCGGGTATCCGCACGAGTAGGTGGGACTCCCCAGCGCTGGTATCCGCAAGAGTAGATGGGACTCCCCAGCGCGGGTATCCGCACGAGTAGGTGGAACTCCCAAGCGCGGGTATCCCCACGAGTAGGTGGGACTCCCAAGCGCGGGTATCCGCACGAGTAGGTGGGACTCCCAAGCGCGGGTATCCGCACGAGTAGGTGGAACTCCCACGCGCGGGTATCCGAACGAGTAGATGGGACTCCCAAGCGCGGGTATCCGCACGAGTAGGTGCGACTCCCAAGCGCGGGTATCCGCACGAGTAGGTGGGACTCCCAAGCGCGGGTATCCGCACGAGTAGGTGGGACTCCCACGCGCGGGTATCCGCACGAGTAGATGGGACTGCCAAGCGCGGGTATCCGCACGAGTAGATGGGACTCCCCAGCTCGGGTATCCGCACGAGTAGGTGGGACTCCCAAGCGCGGGTATCCGCACGAGTAGGTGGGACTCACCAAGCGCGGGTATCCGCACGAGTAGGTGGGACTCCCAAGCGCGGGTATCCGCACGAGTAGGTGGGACTCTCAAGCGCGGGTATCCGCACGAGTAGGTGGAACTCCCACGCGCGGGTATCCGCACGAGTAGATGGGACTCCCAAGCGCGGGTATCCGCACGAGTAGGTGGGACTCCCCAGCGCTGGTATCCGCAAGAGTAGATGGGACTCCCCAGCGCGGGTATCCGCACGAGTAGGTGGAACTCCCAAGCGCGGGTATCCCCACGAGGAGGTGGGACTCCCAAGCGCGGGTATCCCCACGAGTAGGTGGGACTCTCAAGCGCGGGTATCCGCACGAGTAGGTGGGACTCCCACGCGCGGGTATCCGCACGAGTAGATGGGACTCCCAAGCGCGGGTATCCGCACGAGTAGGTGGGACTCCCCAGCGCGGGTATCCGCACGAGTAGATGGGACTCCCCAGCGCGGGTATCCGCACGAGTAGGTGGAACTCCCAAGCGCGGGTATCCCCACGAGTAGGTGGGACTCCCAAGCGCGGGTATCCGCACGAGTACCTGGGACTCCCACGCGCGGGTATCCGCAATAGTAGATGGGACTCCCCAGCGCGGGTATCCGCACAAGTAGGTGGAACTCCCAAGCGCGGGTATCCGCACGAGTAGGTGGAACTCCCAAGCGCGGGTATCCGCACGAGTAGGTGGGACTCCCAAGCGCGGGGATTTGCACGAGTAGGTGAGACTCCCAAGCGCGGGTATCCGCACGAGTAGGTGGAACTCCCAAGCGCGGGGATTTGCACGAGTAGGTGAGACTCCCAAGCGCGGGTATCAGCACGAGTAGATGGGTCTCCCAAGCGCGGGTATCCGCACGAGTAGGTGGGACTCACTCGTGCGGATACCCGCGCTTGGGAGTTCCACCTACTCGTGCGGATACCCGCACTGGGGAGTCCCATCTACTAGTGCGGATACCCGCGCTTGGGTATCCCACCTACTCGTGCGGATACCCGCGCTTGGGAGTCTCACCTACTCGTGCAAATCCCCGCGCTTGGGAGTTCCACCTACTCGTGCGGATACCCGCGCTTGGGAGTCTCACCTACTCGTGCAAATCCCCGCGCTTGGGAGTCCCACCTACTCGTGCGGATACCCGCGCTTGGGAGTCCCACCTACTCGAGGGCATACCCGCGCTTGGGAGTTCCACCTACTCGTGCGGATACCCGCGCTTGGGAGTTCCACCTACTCGTGCGGATACCCGCGCTTGGGAGTCCCATCTACTCGTGCGGATACTCGCGCTTGGGTGTCCCACCTACTCGTGCGGATACCCGCGCTTGGGAGTCCCATCTACTCGTGCGGATACTCGCGCTTGGGTGTCCCACCTACTCGTGCGGATACCGGCGCTCGGGAGTCCCACCTATTCGTGCGGATACCCGCGCTTGGGAGTCCCATCTACTCGTGCGGATACCCGCGCTTGGGTGTCCCACCTACTCGTGCGGATATCCGCGCTTGGGAGTCCCACCTACTCGTGCGTATGCCTGCGCTTGGGAGTCTCACCTACTCGTGCAAATCCCCGCGCTTGGGAGTCCCACCTACTCGTGCGGATACCCGCGCTTGGGAGTCCCACCTACTCGTGCGGATACCCGCGCTTGGGAGTCCCACCTACTCGTGCGGATACCCCCGCTTGGGAGTCCCATCTACTCGTGCGGATATCCGCGCGTGGGAGTCCCACCTACTCGTGGGGATACCCGCGCTGGGGAGTTCCACCTACTCGTGCGGATTCCCGCGCTTGGGAGTCCTACCTACTCGTGCGGATACCCGCGCTTGGGTGTCCCACCTACTCGTGCGGATACCCGCGCTTGGGAGTCCCACCTATTCGTGCAGATATCCACGCTTGGGAGTCCCACCTACTCGTGCGGATACCCGCGCCTGGGAGTCCCACCTACTCGAGGGGATACCCGCGCTTGGGAGTTCCACCTACTCGTGCGGATACCCGCGCTTGGGAGTTCCACCTACTCGTGCGGATACCCGCGCTTGGGAGTCCCATCTACTCGTGCGGATACCCGCGCTTGGGTGTCCCACCTACTCGTGCGGATACCCGCGCTCGGGAGTCCCACCTATTCGTGCGGATACCCGCGCTTGGGAGTCCCATCTACTCGTGCGGCTACCCGCGCTTGGGGTCCCACCTACTCGTGCGGATACCCGCGCTTGGGTGTCCCACCTACTCGTGCGGATACCCGCGCTTGGGAGTCCCACCTACTCGTGGGGATACCCGCGCTTGGTAGTCCCACCTACTTGTGCGGATACCCGCGCTTGGGTGTCCCACCTACTCGTGCGGATACCCGCGCTTGGGTGTCCCACGTACTCGTGCGGATACCCGCGCTTGGGAGACTCACCTACTCGTGCAAATCCCCGCGCTTAGGAGTCACACCTACTCGTGCGGATACCCGCGCTGGGGAGTCCCACCTACTCGTGCGGATACCCGCGCTTGGGGGTCCCACCTTCTCGTGCGGATACCCCCGCTTGGGAGTCCCATCTACTCGTGCGGATACCCGCGCGTGGGAGTCCCACCTACTCGTCCGGATACCCGCGCTTGGGTGTCCCACCTACTTGTGCGGATACCCGCGCTTGGGAGTCTCACCTACTCGTGCAAATCCCCGCGCTTGGGAGTCCCACCTACTCGTGCGGATACCCGCGCTTGGGTGTCCCACCTACTGGTGCGGATACCCGCGCTTGGGAGTCCCACCTATTCGTGCAGATATCCGCGCTTGGGAGTCCCACCTACTCGTGCGGATACCCGCGCTTGGGAGTTCCACCTACTCGTGCGGATACCCCCGCTTGGGAGTTCCACCTACTCGTGCGGATACCCGCGCTGGGGAGTCCCATCTACTCTTGCGGATACCCGCGCTTGGGAGTCCCACCGACTCGTGCGGATACCTGCGCTTGGGAGTCCCACCTACTCGTGCAAATCCCCGCGCTTGGGAGTCCCACCCACTCGTGCGGATTCCCGCGCTTGTCCCACCTTCTCGTGCGGATACCCGCGCTTGGGAGACCCATCTACTCGTGCAGATACCCGCGCTTGGGAGTCCCACCTACTCGTGCGGATACCCGCGTTTGGGTGTCCCACCTACTCGTGCGTATGCCCGCGCTTGGGAGTCCCACCTACTCGTGCGGATACCCGCGCTTGGGAGTCCCACCTACTCGTGCGGATACCCGCGCTTGGGTGTCCCACCTACTCGTGCGGATACCCACGCTTGGGAGTCTCACCTACGCGTGCAAATCCCCGCGCTTGGGTGTCCCACCTACTCGTGCGGATACCCGCGCTTGGGAGTCCCACCTACTCGAGGGGATACCCGCGCTTGGGAGTTCCACCTACTCGTGCGGATACCCGCGCTTGGGAGTTCCACCTACTCGTGCGGATACCCGCGCTTGGGAGTCCCATCTACTCGTGCGGATACCCGCGCTTGGGTGTCCCACCTACTCGTGCGGATACCCGCGCTCGGGAGTCCCACCTATTCGTGCGGATACCCGCGCTTGGGAGTCCCACCTACTCAAGGGGATACCCGCGCTTGGGAGTTCCACCTACTCGTGCGGATACCCGCGCTTGGGAGTTCCACCTACTCGTGCGGATACCCGCGCTTGGGAGTCCCATCTACTCGTGCGGATACCCGCGCTTGGGTGTCCCACCTACTCGTGCGGATACCCGCGCTTGGGAGTCTCACCTACTCGTGCAAATCCCCGCGCTTGGGAGTCCCACCTACTCGTGCGGATACCCGCGCTTGGGAGTCCCACCTACTCGAGGGGATACCCGCGCTTGGGAGTTCCAGCTACTCGTGCGGATACCCGCGCTTGGGAGTCCCACCTACTCGTGCGGATACCCGCGCTTGGGAGTCCCATCTACTCGTGCGGATACCCGCTCTTGGGTGTCCCACCTACTCGTGTGGATACCCGCGCTTGGGTGTCCCACCTACTCGTGCGGATACCCGCGCTTGGGTGTCCCACGTACTCGTGCGGATACCCGCGCTTGGGTGTCCCACCTACTCGTGCGGATACCCGCGCTTAGGAGTCTCACCTACTCGTGCGGATACCCGCGCTGGGGAGTCCCACCTACTCGTGCGGATACCCGCGCTGGGGAGTCCCACCTACTCGTGCGGATACCCGCGCTTGGGAGTCCCACCTTCTCGTGCGGATACCCCCGCTTGGGAGTCCCATCTACTCGTGCGGATACCCGCGCGTGGGAGTCCCACCTACTCGTGCGGATACCCGCGCTTGGGTGTCCCACCTACTCGTGCGGATACCCGCGCTTGGGAGTCTCACCTACTCGTGCAGATATCCGCGCTTGGGAGTCCCACCTACTCGTGCGGATACCCGCGCTTGGGTGTCCCACCTACTGGTGCGGATACCCGCGCTTGGGAGTCCCACCTATTCGTGCAGATATCCGCGCTTGGGAGTCCCACCTACTCGTGCGGATACCCGCGCTTGGGAGTTCCACCTACTCGTGCGGATACCCGCGCTTGGGGGTCCCACCTTCTCGTGCGGATACCCCCGCTTGGGAGTCCCATCTACTCGTGCGGATACCCGCGCGTGGGAGTCCCACCTACTCGTGCGGATACCCGCGCTTGGGAGTCCCACCTACTCCTGGGGATACCCGGGCTTGGGAGTTCCACCTACTCGTGCGGATACCCGCGCTTGGGAGTTCCACCTACTCGTGCGGATACCCGCGCTGGGGAGTCCCATCTACTCTTGCGGATACCCGCGCTTGGGAGTCCCACCGACTCGTGCGGATACCTGCGCTTGGGAGTCCCACCTACTCGTGCAAATCCCCGCGCTTGGGAGTCCCACCTACTCGTGCGGATTCCCGCGCTTGTCCCACCTTCTCGTGCGGATACCCGCGCTTGGGAGACCCATCTACTCATGCAGATACCCGCGCTTGGGAGTCCCACCTTCTCGCGCGGATACCCGCGCTTGGCAGTCCCACCTACTCGAGGGGATACCCGCGCTTGGGAGTGCCACCTACTCGTGCGGATACCCGCGCTTGGGAGTTCCACCTACTCGTGCGGATACCTGCGCTGGGGAGTCCCATCTACTCTTGCGGATACCCGCGCTTGGGAGTCCCACCGACTCGTGCGGATACCTGCGCTTGGGAGTCCCACCTACTCTTGCAGATACCCGCGCTTGGGAGTCCCACCTACTCGTGCGGATACCCGCGCTTGGGAGTCCGACCTACTCGTGCAGATACCCGCGCTTGGGAGTCCCACCTACTCGTGCGGATACCCGCGCTTGGGAGTCAATGCTATTTACGAGAACGTACAAAAATTTCATCAACTAAGAAAATTCAAATAATTTCTATGATTACTTTTTATTACAGATACATAAATTTGTTACCAGTTATAAAATAAGGTAAAATTTATTATCACAACCATATGAAAGACTTTCATAAAAATTACTCAATTTAGCATTTTAAAGCTATTTACGAGAACTTACAAAAATGTCATCTACTAAGAAAAGTCAAATAATTTTCATGATAATTTTTTATTCCAGAGACATAAATTTGTCACCATTTATATAATGTGGTAAAAATCATTATCATAACTATATGAAAAAATTTCATAAAATTTTTTTTACTCTATTTTAGCATAGAAAGCACTTTAAAGCAATTTTTACAATAACACAAATAAATGTGCATGTACATATCGAATCATAAGGTTCAGACTTATTTTCATATGTGATGATTGTATTAGTTTAGCTAGTTGGTTCCCCAGAACCATTGTATGACTCGCAAGCGCGGGTATCTGCACGAGTATGTCGGACTCCCAAGCGCGGGTATCTGCACGAGTAGGTCGGACTCCCAAGCGCGGGTATCCGCACGAGTAGGTGGGACTCCCAAGCGCGGGTATCCGCACGAGTAGGTGGGACTCCCAAGCGCGGATATCTGCACGAATAGGTGGGACTCCCAAGCACGGGTATCCGCACGAGTAGGTGGGACTCCCAAGCGCGGGTATCCGCACGAGTAGGTGGGACTCCCAAGCGCGGGTATCTGCACGAGTAGGTGGGACTCCCAAGCGCGGGTATCCGCACGAGTAGATGGGACTCCCAAGCGCGGGTATCCGCACGAGTAGGTGGGACTCCCAAGCGCGGGCATCCGCACAAGTAGGTGGGACTCCCAAGCGCGGATATCTGCACGAATAGGTGGGACTCCCAAGCGCGGGTATCCGCACGAGTAGGTGGGACACCCAAGCGCGGGCATCCGCACAAGTAGGTGGGACTCCCAAGCGCGGATATCTGCACGAATAGGTGGGACTCCCAAGCGCGGGTATCCGCACGAGTAGGTGGGACACCCAAGCGCGGGTATCCGCACGAGTAGGTGGGACTCCCAAGCGCGGGTATCCGCACGAGTAGGTGGGACTCCCAAGCGCGGGTATCCGCACGAGTAGGTGGGACTCCCAAGCGCGGGCATCCGCACAAGTAGGTGGGACTCCCAAGCGCGGATATCTGCACGAATAGGTGGGACTCCCAAGCGCGGGTATCCGCACGAGTAGGTGGGACACCCAAGCGCGGGCATCCGCACAAGTAGGTGGGACTCCCAAGCGCGGATATCTGCACGAATAGGTGGGACTCCCAAGCGCGGGTATCCGCACGAGTAGGTGGGACACCCAAGCGCGGGCATCCGCACAAGTAGGTGGGACTCCCAAGCGCGGATATCTGCACGAATAGGTGGGACTCCCAAGCGCGGGTATCCGCACGAGTAGGTGGGACACCCAAGCGCGGGTATCCGCACGAGTAGGTGGGACTCCCAAGCGCGGGTATCCGCACGAGTAGGTGGGACTCCCAAGCGCGGGTATCCGCACGAGTAGGTGGGACTCCCAAGCGCGGGTATCCGCACGAGTAGGTGGGACTCCCAAGCGCGGGGATTTGCACGAGTAGGTGAGACTCCCAAGCGAGGGTATCCGCACGAGTAGGTGGGATACCCAAGCGCGGGTATCCGCACGAGTAGGTGGGACTCCCCAGCGCGGGTATCCGCACGAGTAGATGGGACTGCCACGCGCGGGTATCCGCACGAGTAGATGGGACTCCCAAGCGCGGGTATCCGCACGAGTAGGTGGGACTCCCAAGCGCGGGTATCCGCACGAGTAGGTGGGTCTCCCAAGCGCGGGTATCCGCACGAGTATATGGGACTCCCAAGCGCGGGTATCCGCACGAGTAGGTGGAACTCCCAAGCGCGGGTATCCCCAAGAGTAGGTGGGACTCCCAAGCGCCGGTACCCGCACGAGTAGGTGGGACTCCCACGCGCGGGTATCCGCACGAGTAGATGGGACTCCCAAGCGGGGGTATCCGCACGAGAAGGTGGGACCCCCAAGCGCGGGTGTCCGCACGAGTAGGTGGGACTCCCCAGCGCGGGTATCCGCACGAGTAGGTGGGACTCCCAAGCGCGGGTATCAGCACGAGTAGATGGGTCTCCCAAGCGCGGGTATCCGCACGAGTAGGTGGGACTCACTCGTGCGGATACCCGCGCTTGGGTATCCCACCTCCTCGTGCGGATACCCGCGCTTGGGAGTCTCACCTACTCGTGCAAATCCCCGCGCTTGGGAGTTCCACCTACTCGTGCGGATACCCGCGCTTGGGAGTCTCACCTACTCGTGCAAATCCCCGCGCTTGGGAGTCCCACCTACTCGTGCGGATACCCGCGCTTGGGAGTCCCACCTACTCGAGGGCATACCCGCGCTTGGGAGTTCCACCTACTCGTGCGGATACCCGCGCTTGGGAGTTCCACCTACTCGTGCGGATACCCGCGCTTGGGAGTCCCATCTACTCGTGCGGATACCCGCGCTTGGGTGTCCCACCTACTCGTGCGGATACCCGCGCTCGGGAGTCCCACCTATTCGTGCGGATACCCGCGCTTGGGAGTCCCATCTACTCGTGCGGATACCCGCGCTTGGGTGTCTCACCTACTCGTGGGGATATCCGCGCTTGGGAGTCCCACCTACTCGTGCGTATGCCCGCGCTTGGGAGTCTCACCTACTCGTGCAAATCCCCGCGCTTGGGAGTCCCACCTACTCGTGGGGATACCCGCGCTTGGGAGTCCCACCTACTCGTGCGGATACCCGCGCTTGGGAGTCCCACCTACTCGTGCGGATACCCCCGCTTGGGAGTCCCATCTACTCGTGCGGATACCCGCGCGTGGGAGTCCCACCTACTCGTGGGGATACCCGCGCTTGGGAGTTCCACCTACTCGTGCGGATTTCCGCGCTTGGGGGTCCCACCTACTCGTGCGGATACCCGCGCTTGGGTGTCCCACCTACTCGTGCGGATACCCGCGCTTGGGAGTCCCACCTATTCGTGCAGATATCCGCTCTTGGGAGTCCCACCTACTCGTGCGTATGCCCGCGCTTGGGAGTCCCACCTACCCGTGCGGATACCCGCGCTTGGGAGTCCCACCTACTCGTGCGGATACCCGCGCTTGGGTGTCCCACCTACTCGTGCGGATACCCGCGCTTGGGAGTCTCACCTACTCGTGCAAATCCCCGCGCTTGGGAGTCCCACCCACTCGTGCGGATACCCGCGCTTGGGAGTCGCACCTACTAGAGGGGATACCCGCGCTTGGGAGTTCCACCTACTCGTGCGGATACCCGCGCTTGGGAGTTCCACCTACTCGTGCGGATACCCGCGCTTGGGAGTCCCATCTACTCGTGCGGATACCCGCGCTTGGGTGTCCCACCTACTCGTGCGGATACCCGCGCTCGGGAGTCCCACCTATTCGTGCGGATACCCGCGCTTGGGAGTCCCATCTACTCGTGCGGATACCCGCGCTTGGGGTCCCACCTACTCGTGCGGATACCCGCGCTTGGGTGTCCCACCTACTCGTGCGGATACCCGCGCTTGGGAGTCCCACCTACTCGTGGGGATACCCGCGCTTGGTAGTCCCACCTACTTGTGCGGATACCCGCGCTTGGGAGTCTCACCTACTCGTGCAAATCCCCGCGCTTAGGAGTCCCACCTACTCGTGCGGATACCCGCGCTGGGCAGTCCCACCTACTCGTGCGGATACCCGCGCTTGGGGGTCCCACCTTCTCGTGCGGATACCCCCGCTTGGGAGTCCCATCTACTCGTGCGGATACCCGCGCGTGGGAGTCCCACCTACTCGTGCGGATACCCGCGCTTGGGTGTCCAACCTACTCGTGCGGATACCCGCGCTTGGGAGTCTCACCTACTCGTGCAAATCCCCGCGCTTGGGAGTCCCACCTACTCGTGCGGATACCCGCGCTTGGGTGTCCCACCTACTGGTGCGGATACCCGCGCTTGGGAGTCCCACCTATTCGTGCAGATATCCGCGCTTGGGAGTCCCACCTACTCGTGCGGATACCCGCGCTTGGGAGTTCCACCTACTCGTGCGGATACCCGCGCTTGGGAGTTCCACCTACTCGTGCGGATACTCCCGCTTGGGAGTTCCACCTACTCGTGCAGATACCCGCGCTGGGGAGTCCCATCTACTCTTGCGAATACCCGCGCTTGGGAGTCCCACCGACTCGTGCGGATACCTGCGCTTGGGAGTCCCACCTACTCGTGCAAATCCCCGCGCTTGGGAGTCCCACCTACTCGTGCGGATTCCCGCGCTTCTCCAACCTTCTCGTGCGGATACCCGCGCTTGGGAGACCCATATACTCGTGCAGATACCCGCGCTTGGGAGTCCCACCTACTCGTGCGGATACCCGCGCTTGGGTGTCCCACCTACTCGTGCGTATGCCCGCGCTTGGGAGTCCCACCTACTCGTGCGGATACCCGCGCTTGGGAGTCCCACCTACTCGTGCGGATACCCGCGCTTGGGTGTCCCACCTACTCGTGTGGATACCCGCGCTTGGGAGTCTCACCTACTCGTGCAAATCCCCGCGCTTGGGAGTCCCACCTACTCGTGCGGATACCCGCGCTTGGGAGTCCCACCTACTCGAGGGGATACCCGCGCTTGGGAGTTCCACCTACTCGTGCGGATACCCGCGCTTGGGAGTTCCACCTACTCGTGCGGATACCCGCGCTTGGGAGTCCCATCTACTCGTGCGGATACCCGCGCTTGGGTGTCCCACCTACTCGTGCGGATACCCGCGCTCGGGAGTCCCACCTATTCGTGCGGATACCCCCGCTTGGGAGTCCCATCTACTCGTGCGGATACCCGCGCCTGGGTGTCCCACCTACTCGTGCGGATACCCGCGCTTGGGAGTCCCACCTACACGTGCGGATACCCGCGCTTGGGTGTCGCACCTTCTCGTGCGGATAATCGCGCTTGGGAGTCTCACCTACTCGTGCAAATCCCCGCGCTTGGGAGTCCCACCTACTCGTGCGGATACCCGCGCTTGGGAGTCCCACCTACTCGAGGGGATACCCGCGCTTGGGAGTTCCACCTACTCGTGCGGATACCCGCGCTTGGGAGTCCCATCTACTCGTGCGGATACCCGCGCTTGGGTGTCCCACCTACTCGTGCGGATACCCGCGCTTGGGAGTCTCACCTACTCGTGCAAATCCCCGCGCTTGGGAGTCCCACCTACTCGAGGGGATACCCGCGCTTGGGAGTTCCACCTACTCGTGCGGATACCCGCGCTTGGGAGTTCCACCTACTCGTGCGGATACCCGCGCTTGGGAGTCCCATCTACTCGTGCGGATACCCGCGCTTGGGTGTCCCACCTACTCGTGCGGATACCCGCGCTCGGGAGTCCCACCTATTCGTGCGGATACCCGCGCTTGGGAGTCCCATCTACTCGTGCGGATACCCGCGCTTGGGTGTCCCACCTACTCGTGCGGATACCCGCGCTTGGGTGTCCCACCTACTCGTGCGGATACCCGCGCTTGGGTGTCCCACCTACTCGTGGGGATACCCGCGCTTGGTAGTCCCACCTACTTGTGCGGATACCCGCGCTTGGGTGTCCCACCTACTCGTGCGGATACCCGCGCTTGGGTGTCCCACGTACTCGTGCGGATACCCGCGCTTGGGAGTCTCACCTACTCGTGCGGATACCCGCGCTTGGGTGTCCCACCTACTCGTGCGGATACCCGCGCTTGGGAGTCTCACCTACTCGTGCAAATCCCCGCGCTTGGGAGTCCCACCTACTCGTGCGGATACCCGCGCTTGGGAGTCCCACCTACTCGAGGGGATACCCGCGCTTGGGAGTTCCACCTACTCGTGCGGATACCCGCGCTTGGGAGTTCCACCTACTCGTGCGGATACCCGCGCTTGGGAGTCCCATCTACTCGTGCGGATACCCGCGCTTGGGTGTCCCACCTACTCGTGCGGATACCCGCGCTCGGGAGTCCCACCTATTCGTGCGGATACCCGCGCTTGGGAGTCCCATCTACTCGTGCGGATACCCGCGCTTGGGGTCCCACCTACTCGTGCGGATACCCGCGCTTGGGTGTCCCACCTACTCGTGCGGATACCTGCGCTTGGGAGTCCCACCTACTCATGGGGATACCCGCGCTTGGTAGTCCCACCTACTTGTGCGGATACCCGCGCTTGGGTGTCCCACCTACTCGTGCGGATACCCGCGCTTGGGTGTCCCACGTACTCGTGCGGATACCCGCGCTTGGGAGTCTCACCTACTCGTGCAAATCCCCGCGCTTAGGAGTCCCACCTACTCGTGCGGATACCCGCGCTGGGGAGTCCCACCTACTCGTGCGGATACCCGCGCTTGGTGGTCCCACCTTCTCGTGCGGATACCCCCGCTTGGGAGTCCCATCTACTCGTGCGGATACCCGCGCGTGGGAGTCCCACCTACTCGTGCGGATACCCGCGCTTGGGTGTCCCACCTACTCGTGCAGATACCCGCGCTTGGGAGTCTCACCTACTCGTGCAAATCCCCGCGCTTGGGAGTCCCACCTATTCGTGCAGATATCCGCGCTTGGGAGTCCCACCTACTCGTGCGGATACCCGCGCTTGGGAGTTCCATCAACTCGTGCGGATACCCGCTCTTGGGAGTTTCACCTACTCGTGCGGATACCCCCGCTTGGGAGTTCCACCTACTCGTGCGGATACCCGCGCTGGGGAGTCCCATCTACTCTTGCGGATACCCGCGCTTGGGAGTCCCACCGACTCGTGCGGATACCTGCACTTGGGAGTCCCACCTACTCGTGCAAATCCCCGCGCTTGGGAGTCCCACCTACTCGTGCGGATTCCCGCGCTTCTCCAACCTTCTCGTGCGGATACCCGCGCTTGGGAGACCCATCTACTCGTGCAGATACCCGCGCTTGGGAGTCCCACCTACTCGTGCGGATACCCGCGCTTGGGTGTCCCACCTACTCGTGCGTATGCCCGCGCTTGGGAGTCCCACCTACTCGTGCGGATACCCGCGCTTGGGAATCCCACCTACTCGTGCGGATACCCGCGCTTGGGTGTCCCACCTACTCGTGCGGATACCCGCGCTTGGGAGTCTCACCTACTCGTGCAAATCCCCGCGCTTGGGAGTCCCACCTACTCGTGCGGATACCCGCGCTTGGGAGTCCCACCTACTCGAGGGGATACCCGCGCTTGGGAGTTCCACCTACTCGTGCGGATACCCGCGCTTGGGAGTTCCACCTACTCGTGCGGATACCCGCGCTTGGGAGTCCCATCTACTCGTGCGGATACCCGCGCTTGGGTGTCCCACCTACTCGTGCGGATAACCGCGCTCGGGAGTCCCACCTATTCGTGCGGATACCCGCGCTTGGAAGTCCCATCTACACGTGCGGATACCCGCGCTTGGGTGTCCCACCTACTCGTGCGGATACCCGCGCTTGGGAGTCCCACCTACACGTGCGGATACCCGCGCTTGGGTGTCGCACCTACTCGTGCGGATAATCGCGCTTGGGAGTCTCACCTACTCGTGCAAATCCCCGCGCTTGGGAGTCCCACCTACTCGTGCGGATACCCGCGCTTGGGAGTCCCACCTACTCGAGGGGATACCCGCGCTTGGGAGTTCCACCTACTCGTGGGTATACCCGCGCTTGGGAGTCCCATCTACTCGTGCGGATACCCGCGCTTGGGTGTCCCACCTACTCGTGCGGATACCCGCGCTTGGGAGTCTCACCTACTCGTGCAAATCCCCGCGCTTGGGAGTCCCACCTACTCGTGCGGATACCCGCGCTTGGGAGTCCCACCTACTCGAGGGGATACCCGCGCTTGGGAGTTCCACCTACTCGTGCGGATACCCGCGCTTGGGAGTTCCACCTACTCGTGCAAATACCCGCGCTTGGGAGTCTCACCTACTCGTGCAAATCCCCGCGCTTGGGTGTCCCACCTACTCGTGCGGATACCCGCGCTCGGGGGTCCCACCTACTCGAGGGGATACCCGCGCTTGGGAGTTCCACCTACTCGTGCGGATACCCGCGCTTGGGAGTTCCACCTACTCGTGCAAATACCCGCGCTGGGGAGTCCCATCTACTCGTGCGGATACCCGCGCTTGGGTGTCCCACCTACTCGTGCGGATACCCGCGCTCGGGGGTCCCACCTATTCGTGCGGATACCCGCGCTTGGGAGTCCCATCTACTCGTGCGGATACCCGCGCTTGGGTGTCCCACCTACTCGTGCGGATACCCGCGCTTGGGTGTCCCACCTACTCGTGCGGATACCCGCGCTCGGGAGTCCCACCTATTCGTGCGGATACCCGCGCTTGGGAGTCCCATCTACTCGTGCGGATACCCGCGCTTGGGTGTCCCACCTACTCGTGCGGATACCCGCGCTTGGGTGTCCCACCTACTCGTGCGGATACCCGCGCTTGGGAGTCCCACCTACTCGTGGGGATACCCGCGCTTGGTAGTCCCACCTACTTGTGCGGATACCCGCGCTTGGGTGACCCACCTACTCGTGCGGATACCCGCGCTTGGGTGTCCCACGTACTCGTGCGGATACCCGCGCTTGGGAGTCTCACCTACTCGTGCAAATCCCCGCGCTTAGGAGTCTCACCTACTCGTGCGGATACCCGCGCTGGGGAGTCCCACCTACTCGTGCGGATACCCGCGCTGGGGAGTCCCACCTACTCGTGCGGATACCCGCGCTTGGGGGTCCCACCTTCTCGTGCGGATACCCCCGCTTGGGAGTCCCATCTACTCGTGCGGATACCCGCGCGTGGGTGTCCCACCAACTCGTGCGGATACCCGCGCTTGGGTGTCCCACCTACTGGTGCGGATACCCGCGCTTGGGAGTCCCACCTATTCGTGCAGATATCCGCGCTTGGGAGTCCCACCTACTCGTGCGGATACCCGCGCTTGGGAGTTCCACCTACTCGTGCGGATACCCGCGCTTGGGGGTCCCACCTTCTCGTGCGGATACCCCCGCTTGGGAGTCCCATCTACTCGTGCGGATACCCGCGCGTGGGAGTCCCACCTACTCGTGCGGATACCCGCGCTTGGGAGTCCCACCTACTCCTGGGGATACCCGGGCTTGGGAGTTCCACCTACTCGTGCGGATACCCGCGCTTGGGAGTTCCACCTACTCGTGCGGATACCCGCGCTGGGGAGTCCCATCTACTCTTGCGGATACCCGCGCTTGGGAGTCCCCACGACTCGTGCGGATACCTGCGCTTGGGAGTCCCACCTACTCGTGCAAATCCCCGCGCTTGGGAGTCCCACCTACTCGTGCGGATTCCCGCGCTTGTCCCACCTTCTCGTGCGGATACCCGCGCTTGGGAGACCCATCAACTCGTGCAGATACCCGCGCTTGGGAGTGCCACCTACTCGTGCGGATACCTGCGCTTGGGAGTCCCACCTACTCGAGGGGATACCCGCGCTTGGGAGTGCCACCTACTCGTGCGGATACCCGCGCTTGGGAGTTCCACCTACTCGTGCGGATACCCGCGCTGGGGAGTCCCATCTACTCTTGCGGATACCCGCGCTTGGGAGTCCCACCGACTCGTGCGGATACCTGCGCTTGGGAGTCCCACCTACTCTTGCAGATACCCGCGCTTGGGAGTCCCACCTACTCGTGCGGATACCCGCGCTTGGGAGTCCGACCTACTCGTGCAGATACCCGCGCTTTTGAGTCCCACCTACTCGTGCGGATACCCGCGCTTGGGAGTCAATGCTATTTACGAGAACGTACAAAAATTTCATCAACTAAGAAAATTCAAATAATTTCTATGATTACTTTTTATTACAGATACATAAATTTGTTACCAGTTATAAAATAAGGTAAAATTTATTATCACAACCATATGAAAGACTTTCATAAAAATTACTCAATTTAGCATTTTAAAGCTATTTACGAGAACTTACAAAAATGTCATCTACTAAGAAAGGTCAAATAATTTTCATGATAATTTTTTATTCCAGAGACATAAATTTGTCACCATTTATATAATGTGGTAAAAATCATTATCATAACTATATGAAAAAATTTCATAAAATTTTTTTTACTCTATTTTAGCATAGAAAGCACTTTAAAGCAATTTTTACAATAACACAAATAAATGTGCATGTACATATCGAATCATAAGGTTCAGACTTATTTTCATATGTGATGATTGTATTAGTTTAGCTAGTTGGTTCCCCAGAACCATTGTATGACTCGCAAGCGCGGGTATCTGCACGAGTATGTCGGACTCCCAAGCGCGGGTATCTGCCTCCCAAGCGCGGTTATCCGCACGAGTAGGTGGGATTTCCAAGCGCGGGTATCCGCACGAGTAGGTGGGCTCCCAAGCGCGGGCATCCGCACGAGTAGGTGGGACTCCCAAGCGCGGATATCTGCACGAATAGGTGGGACTCCCAAGCACGGGTATCCGCACGAGTAGGTGGGACTCCCAAGCGCGGGTATCCGCACGAGTAGGTGGGACTCCCAAGCGCGGGTATCTGCACGAGTAGGTGGGACTCCCAAGCGCGGGTATCCGCACGAGTAGATGGGACTCCCAAGCGCGGGTATCCCCACGAGTAGGTGGGACTCCCAAGCGCGGGTATCCGCACGAGTAGGTGGGACTCCCAAGCGCGGGTATCTGCACGAGTAGGTGGGACTCCCAAGCGCAAGTATCCGCACGAGTAGGTGGGACTCCCAAGCGCGGGCATCCGCACAAGTAGGTGGGACTCCCAAGCGCGGATATCTGCACGAATAGGTGGGACTCCCAAGCGCGGGTATCCGCACGAGTAGGTGGGACACCCAAGCGCGGGTATCCGCACGAGTAGGTGGGACTCCCAACCGCGGGTATCCGCACGAGTAGGTGGGACTCCCAAGCGCGGGTATCCGCACGAGTAGGTGGGACTCCCAAGCGCGGGTATCCGCACGAGTATATGGGACTCCCAAGCGCGGGTATCCGCACGAGTAGGTGGGACTCCCAAGCGCGGGTATCCGCACGAGTAGGTGGGACTCCCAAGCGCGGGCATCCGCACAAGTAGGTGGGACTCCCAAGCGCGGAAATCTGCACGAATAGGTGGGACTCCCAAGCGCGGGTATCCGCACGAGTAGGTGGGACACCCAAGCGCGGGTATCCGCACGAGTAGGTGGGACTCCCAAGCGCGGGTATCTGCACGAGTAGGTGGGACTCCCAAGCTCGGGGATTTGCACGAGTAGGTGAGACTCCCAAGCGCGGGTATCCGCACGAGTAGGTGGGATACCCAAGCGCGGGTAT